>MU403135.1:0-288131 GCA_022695765.1 Annulohypoxylon moriforme | reverse complement strand
TTTAATATTAATATTTATATTTTTATTAAAAAATATATATATTATATTTATAAAATTATAATATTAATATTTTTATTATTTTATTATTTAAAATTATTTTTTTTTATTTTTTAAAATATATAAATAAATAATATATATTTTAATTAATATAAAACTTTTAATTATTTATTTTTATTTATTTTTTTTAAAAAATTATAAATAAATATTTTAATATATTAATTTATAATAATTTTATAAAAAATATATATTAAAAAATACGTTATAAATATATATAAATATTTTTCCATATAAAATATATAAGTTAATATTTTAAATATAAAATCTTTATAAATACCATAAATTTTATAACATTTATAAGACTTATGTAAAGATTTTACAGGGCTTATATAAAGGTTTATGCACCTATGTAAGGCTTAAAAAGTTCCAGCAATTCCCTGCTATGTATGTGATAAGCCCAGATCACCTTGTACAGGTAGATGCGATCTTGCTATAGTAACCCAAAAACTTGGTGACCTTGATCATCATATTAACCAATCCCCCCCGTATCAAGCTCCGTCGCAGGAGGTCGTTTAATCTTGGACACGTCAAGCCGAGCGTTCTCTAGATATGTAACTCCCATTAGTCACGAGCGATTTCTTGTGTGAGGGAAAGCCTTCGCCTACTGTAGTATATAGCAGTACAGCTTCTTTTGATCTTCGGGGCCTGTTACAGTGGGGTGGCCGAGTCCTCTTCTTGTGGTTGTCTGACACGCCGATATGTCAAACGAACGAGGTAACCAAGGATCGGTAGAAGGCATGTCATGACAAGGGCAGTGATTCCCACAACCACCTCGTTCGAGAATGCCATTTATGATAAAACAAGCAGGTATGTAGTTGCAAATGTTTGAAAGATGATTATGTCGCGTTACTGTAGTAAACTTCTCTTATTCTTAAAGAGTGAAAGGCCATAGCGACTGAGCCGGAGTTGGGTTTTTATGTACATTTTCGACTGACTAGAAATTGGATAAAGAGTGGAAGTTCGATTTGCATCACTAAAAGTTGTATTCGTCTTTGCTGGTGAAGTAATTCAATTTCTAGTCGAGAGCACTTACATATATGCGCCTGCGCATGTACTTACCAGCCGGGCGGTCGAGAATTTTACAGACTTTCGCTGAAAATGTCCAATAAAAGTGTGCAAATGGCAAATTCTTCTCTCACTGCCTGCCTGCCTATAGGAGGTAGGTAGATAACCCAATTTCTAGTCCCTTGATGCATAGAACGCCCCCAATGTCACTCTCATGCACCCCTGCTACTTGGTCGCATCCAATTTCTAGTAGGGTGGCCTATGTGCCAGCTCCATGATCCTGACACCCCCGATCTGATCCCCCAATCCCGATCTCCCACCAAGCATATCCAATTTCTAGTAGCCCTATTAGGATCATGATCCAACTTCTAGTGCGTGCGTGGCAGGGCTCAATGCCTGACCGCCGGCCTCGTCGTATTAGTACCGACCCAGCCCCATGATCCATTTCTAGTCGGATACTTCCAGATCAACATATCCAATTAGGTACGTACTCATTGACTAATAGTTACCCACCATTGAATAAATAAGACTCCTAATCGCCTGTCAGACACAAATAAATCAATGCATCCCCCCCCCCCTATGATAAGAAAGCCAACATCCTCCCTGTACATAACAATCATTCACTCAATTTCGTTTAACATACGCGTAGACCTTCATTCACCATCATGTCACGAATAGGGCTATCCTCTCTAGATTCTAGAATCCCCAGCCAAATATTGGTAGAGCTGAAATTTGAGATTCAACATCTTTATCAAGCCGAGAAAGCGACAGCCGAAAAAATAAAACAAATAATAGAGGAGAAATATCAACTCCCCGATATCTCGTGAGTGAATTCATCCTAAAATGCAGTATAGGTATGGAAATATTAATGATGGTAATAGGATAAAGACCTACCGATGGGTAATACGGGACAAGCTTCATTTACGCAAAAAACTGAAAAAGGCGGACTGGTGTGCGGTGTACCAGAAATACCTAGCCAAAGACAACAGAGATATACAGGTTTATCTCAACGGAGTCCGTGTTCCACCGAAGACAGTGGAAAAGGAGATTGCAAGGTACAAAAATCAGTCAACAGGTAATGGTAAGTAGCCTCAACCGATTTCTGGTCTTATCGACGACTTACGATTTTTAACAAATAAATTTCCCAGACCAATATACTGAGCTTTCGGAAGGCGTTGTGGTAGAAACGTCTCCTTCTGCTGCCGACGCACCTTCGTCTAGGCGCTTAGCCGTACCCAAGAATTTAACCCAGCTGCTTGAAGCACATCAACGTACTCTGGAGCCGACACGCCCAATAGATCCTATTATCTATTCCATACAGCAAAGGATGATTGCTCCGTGGAATATCCCACACGTCGCATCGATAATAATGTACGATGAGCCTAATGAGCTGTACAAGCTAGGACACGATATTATTGAAGTTAATGTGTCCAGTTTTTGCTATGTCGAATTTACTTTCGGCTCAAACGATAGAACATTCGCGATGAATTGTACCTCACTCATGCGGCATATTGTCGGCATAGCTAAAACGAAAGACTACGCTGAAGATTTCACGCCTCTAATGAGATTGCTTCGTAAACCAGGCGCAGTCATCGACTCCTTTATTCTTGATTTAGCTATTGAAAGAGGCCGGAAAGGAGACATCCTAAATATCGTTTTGAATGGTGGAGCGAATATAGACGAGTACCCTTATAGGGCATTGTTTCGAGCGATTTTATATGGAAATTACAGAGCTGTTTCCTGGCTGCTGGCTGCTTATGTCGATATTGATATTGCCGATCTCGAACGGGGCTCCCCTCTCAGCGAAAATCCCGGGTTAGATCGGTACGTTATTGAGCTTCGCAGGGTGTTAAAAAATAATCCACAAGATCCAGAGATCTTCAGTTTCTTAAACCTTTTTCTGGGGCCCCTTTGCGAAAATTCCCGGTTTATTTCAGAGTTTGAATCCTCTCTGACGCATGCGGCGCGGTTCGACCGTCCACCCTGCATAGAGTGTCCACTGAAACACTGCTTTGACGAAGCCTTATCAAGATCTAGCATCTAGCGAATCGGTACCAGTTAATAGGCGATCAATAAAGCGATCCGGCTCGATACTATTCTCGCTGTTTGGGGGGGGGGGGGGGGGGGGGTTAATTGAGAGAGCTAGATGAACTAGCTGGATGGATTGAATTCTTATCCGGGTAATTGAATAGATATATTTATTTCTACCTAAACTATTAAGTAGGTAGCATGATTCAGACTTGGCCAGGAACAACTCGTTCTGGAAACAGATCATTCTTCTACGACCCCCTGTGGCTCTCTAGTCCCAGTCACGTCGCGTCAACGGTCAAGCGACTTCATTGCTATACTAAAAAAACACTAATCAGCGTATCAGCAGTAAGGGTTGGTAGTAAATCTCGGAAAAGAAGTCTAGTTTATTATGGATTGCTATGCGTTGTAGCTAACGGTACCTACCTACCTAGTACCATCAATAGGGTGGCATATAGCGCTATGCGCCCTATATATTTATAGAGGTTTTTAACCACTTAAATAGAGGCGCTTCATACATCTTTCTCTCTATTCTCTAGGTACCTAGTATTTCAAAACAAAGGGTGACTGAATTCATAATTTTCATTACGGATAAACGATGCATATGATACCACCCTTTAATAGATCCGTGGCCCGACAGGCGGTAGAGGGTTTCGATGGAGGTCGAGAGTCAGCGGGGTAAGCCCGCAAAGGGGGCTACCATTTATGGGGCAGCGCGCAGCAGTTGGCATTGGTTTGTGAACTGATTGACAGGCTCACAGGTCAATAGGTAATTACTAGGTACATCGTATAAGATTAATAGCGGTGATTGCATGCGTCTAGTAGTAATGTCCATCATACATATAGGTATACTTCTTGAAAATTGTTTGACTGGGTCCACTGTAAATCGGTGCTTGTAATATAGATAGCGGGCTTCATCCCCAGCGAGGCAGCGGAAGGTGGATCGAAGCCGCGAGACAATTCTCTGTTAAACCTTCAATATTGTTCGGATCTGAGAGGCTATAGAAACTGCTTCACTGGAATAAGCTTGCATCTCGTCTATGAAGCATGATACGACTTTACCTATAAATGATGTGTGAAATTGGGTTTGTTAATGAATGCACCCCGCCCAGTTACCGTTAAGGGGTAGAAGCGAAGCAAATATCTAGCAAATACTTTCAGCCTACCTAATATGTTTGGACGTACTAGGTATCTAGTATTCGCAACAACAATTAATTTAACGCATCAAATACCACAATAAATTTCAACAACTTATCTTAAATACTGATGGTCTGCAATTTGATCGTCTTCCCCCTATCTATCCCCAAGGATTTCTATGGTTGTCTAGTATACCTACTAGGTAAGATCAGATCAATTAAAGGGGTTGAGTAGCAGGCATCGATTAATGGACCATCGTAGCCCTAGGTGTTGTTGAGCACTATTACGGGGACCTGATAAGCTATCGAAGTGCCTAAGCGGAACACACAGCAGCCCTGGGGGCTCTGGGCGGCCTAAAACCGTCGCTAGTGACCCGATATTGTTAGCGGGGCACAAGTCGCTTCAGGGCTCTTCAGCGTACCACCTCACCTACAGCGACTGCACCTCGTGAAAATCACATCTAACAAAATCTCTTAACATCCATAAACATATTAAACTCCATTCCTTCACTTATCAATACCTACCTGCCTAAGAGTAGAAGTTATCTCATTTTCCCGCCCTCAAATCCCTCACAGCACCCTACCTACCTATCAACTATGGACCCACCAAACCTAGACCTCACACTTCCACCCTTCGACCCGGGCCTCATCCACGACTGGAGACTAGCCGACTACCAGGCGGCCTCCTACGCCATCTACACGCTAATCCCCGGCATATCAGCCGAGCGCCTATCCGAAATCGCCAACATCCCCCAGGAGCAATGGGATCGCAACCAGCGAGGCAATCAGCTCGTAAAGCCGGGAGTGCCCCACGCTGATTTCTCCGGCCGACCTCTACGGGACGTGGTGGCCGCGCACGTGCGTATGGACACGGAATTCTCCTTCAATGCTAGGGGGGAAAGAGTTGCGGGGTGGCGGCCCAATGTGTTAATCGTGGTGGTAAAGGAGGACATCGAGCACCATGGGCTGCTGCTTGTGTATGGGTTCGAGCGGTAGGTGAATGAGAACGAGGACAACATTGAGCCTGACGAGAACGGGATGTACGCGACGGAACACTGGGTGCGGAGGCTGGTGATGGGGAAGTTCTACTTCAAGCCGAAGCACATGTGCGATATCTTGCGTACCATTTCGCTGACGTTGAAGGATATGGATGAAGTGCGCGAGATGTATGATGTGGATGGGAGGAGGACGGGCTGGGTTGATGACGATTTTACTAGTAGTGATGAGGAGTGGGAAGAGCGTGAGAATGAGGAAAGGCGAACATGCTATCCCTACTAACTTTGATTGATGAGATGAAAAAGGCAAATAAAAACCTTTACAACATAAAGACTAATAGGATTGTCATCAAAATGGGTATAATCAAGTTGTGAAAAGTCCTGGGGAGAAAGCCAGATACTACAAAAACAACAACGCTATGACGAGACAAGGACAACTCCTTGGTGGCGGCATGTAGAACCTGAGAGATTCCGAAAATGAAAGACCGCCCATGGTAATGCGAAATCAATTGCAAAATGTATAACCTTTTCATTTAAATGTGCAAGTTTGCTGTGCTGTATGCTTCGCTGAATTCCCATGTCTGTATCCATCCGTAACCGTCCCAACCAACCCAACCCAGAATAGTTATCCTCATCAGGATATCTCGCAAGATTCATACCTTGCTTTCCTGAGCCGTATTCCTAAACCTCTCACCACTCCACCGAGCTCAAGTCGACGTTTGTATCCTCGACACCCCAGTCCGACTCCTTAGTTATCGGCTCCGTCTCGTCTTCTGTGTCTGGATACTGTTCCTCGATGTCGCTCGCGTTAATCGATGAGCGGAGAGGAGACGGGCGACCAGCAGAGGCACCTTTGAAGTTACCCCGGCCCTGCCTCGCACGAGTGGAGTTCCAGTCCTTAATAGCATACGATCTCTTCTTAAGACGATTCTTCTTATTCATCGTGCTGTCGTGTATGCATTTGTTAAATGCCCACATCTCCTTACAGCAATCGCTAGCGACGACGTTGATTCTAGTAGAGAAATCTCGGGGGCTCATCACAGTGTGCTGGTTCTTAAGCTTCCGTCCCTCCGTAGCCATGCCCTTAGAATTGAAGAATCTCTTGATCTCCCTCACGGCGAGTCGATTGAACTTTTTGAGTTCCTCTTCGGTGACGTACTTGATTTGTCCCGTCGTCTCCTGTTCTTCTTCGGAATATTCACCAGGTGCCACAATCTCTCGTGGAATCGATAGTTCCCTCATTCTGACGTAGTACCATTTGGTGTTGTGGATAAAGGCTCGAAATCTGGGAGGGAAGTGGTTCTTATCCGAACCTGACCAGGGATCCCACTCCTCCGCGGACTTCGAGCTGATCGATACGGCACGTTCGAATGTCGGAGTAAGGAGAGGATCACTCATGTTAGTTTCCCGACGAAGCCAGCGTTCAAATTCCGTATTCTCCCAGATCGGTCGAAGTTCCGATGCCGAAGACGGGCTTTCGATCCCCCAGGCCTTCCTTTCGTTGCCTTCGTTCACCAAGTTACTACGAAGGATGTCTCTTGCCTTCTTCAATTCGCGCTCGGCTTTCCTACGTCTATCAATCTCGTGTAATATCTTCCTGCCTCTATTGTCGTCTGCAGGTGAGCTTGGTTCAGGACTCGAATCCTTGGATGGGGATTTAAGTAGCACGTAGGTGTGAGGTGAATTCCTGCTCACTCGGGCCATTGCAAGAAACAAAGGTCGCGTATCCCCCAAATCAAATTTCTTCAAGTGTAGGACATCAGTGGGGTGTATGCCGAGCTTCTCGGCCACGCGACGCTTTTTGTTGGTGTTGGGCGACATGTTGAAAGGTGGTGAATGTTGAAGTAATCAGGTATTTCTGATGTAGGGAAGCGTGATGGTACTTGGTATCCTTTAATGGGATAATTAAGACGGCGAGTATGCGAAACCAAGAAGTGTGTTGTTTGATGGTGAGAGAGATGAATGAAGTGTTGAGGAAATCTGGGTATGTGAAGAAGAGGAATGTGAAAAGGTAGGCAGGTAGTCTTAGTGATTTGTGTTAGAATTGAAAGGTGCAGAGGTACTTACTAAAATAAAAATCGGCGTTGCTAGGTGAGAAGTACTGAGGACGGGCACGAAAGGTGGAGGATATATAGGTGGGTACCTAGTACCTATGAGATTAGATTTAGCGACGATAGAGTTGATGATTTCAAGTTAATAGGTACCTAGGTACTTAGTACACGGATTAGTTGCCGTGCAGAACTGAGGCAAGGCTGCTTCGTCCACATCCAACGTTTAACCGGGTATTCGACGTAGATATTCGATCTCAAAACGAGGGATCCGTGGAAATATCAGAAGATGAAGTGGTTGATTTTTTCAGTATGATGGAGGGAGTTCAAGTATTAAGGTGAGGCAGAATTGATTTACTTAGCAAACCACACGGAGTGGCATCGAAGTAGGTATGTAGATAAAGGGTATTAGGTACTTAGTTACTTAAATTGCCCGGGTGATACGTTAAGTTCAAAAGTTAAGATGACTTGACATCGGGAGTCATCCAATTAGTTTAGAATGGGTATTATGGGAAAGACAAGATCATATAAAAAGTGAATTCTCAGGGTAAGCAGGACATCATTCAAATAGCACCTGTCAAATACTCGGCAGGTACGCTTTGAAAAGATTACTAACGGTGACTTTGCGAGTAGGAAGGCACATTGGTCAACCCATTCAATCCACACTATATCCAGGTCCATTAGGTAGGAACGTACTTAGTACCTTCCAAAATAAAAATGCATATTCTAACAGAGGTTCGAATAGTCAATAGGATGTGGATATGCAGATGATTCTTATTCATCACACTAGTAAAATAGAGTTTCTTCAGTAACAAATAAATGCATCAAGGCCAATCTCGTGAGAGTACTAGGTGGGTTTGAAATAGATGACCATTAAGCATGACCGTTGAGTTAAATTGGAACAGTGTTGACCTCCAAGAAAGATCAACCTACTATGGAACTTGTATTATGAACGCCGGTGAACTGACATTGAGAGGTCCTCAAGGGAGAATGGCCTCAGTAGGTATAGCCAACAAGTAGCTATATGAAGCACAGAACCCTGGCTTACATACATATATATACTATAATAGGGTAGAATTCCTTTAGAATATATTTCAATCTAGTAATCCATTGATTTTTAACCCCATTGAAAGAGGATGAGTTGTGAGGAAATACGGCTTATGTAATCCCGTGATGTTACAAGATCGGGTAGATTATTCGTCCGAGGTTGTAGTATATAGCCCTGGCTAGCTGCCGAGAAACGAACCCAATTAAGTGCACTGCGCCGTTTTGCTCCCTTGCTATTTAAGCTGCAGCTAAGTCCCAATAGATCTTACAGTGGGTCTAATCAATTAGTAACGAGACGGACAAGCGTAATATCACTAATGATGGACTCTGAACGATTAAAAGAATTAGAAGATGCTGAGGAAGAGCTACGTGTGAGAAATAAGTCGAGTCCTTCACCCTGTATGGGTGCCATTACTAATCTCTGACGATATAGCGGCGGCGTGAGCGCGGCAAATTGGCGCAACGCGCATTCCGGAAACGCCAAAGTAACAAGGTGTCGAAGGACAAGCGCAATGAAACCGAGACAAGTCGGAGACTGAGAAAGGCAATAGAGGGGATCATGAAGGTAGCACGTAGTGATGATCGTCCGGAATTGCTTCGCGCCATCCGGGAGGCGGCCGAGGCAACGGGATCGGACATGCGGAGGTTAAGCGAAGCTAGCAACCGCAGGGATGAAGATGGGACGGCCACGACAGAATCGTCATGTTCATCATCGAATATAGGGAATTACGTACCGGCAAGTGGAATCCAGTCAACCGGGACGACGGATACTACCCAAGGAAACACTCAAAGAACGTTTGCGTGGCAGGAGAGTTGGGCGGATTTGAGGCCGAATAGCCAAAAGTCGACTTCATTCGGGATGGGACTGGCTCTTGAACGGGTAAAACCACGATTGGATTATGGACTCTGGTTCGATGCCGGCCGATTTCTACGAATAGATAGCCCACCCCTAGATATTGTTCCATATCTCGGTGAAGGGATGAAGACATTTGCCGGGCGATTGTTCTGGAATTGCGGGGAGTATCTATTGGACCAGTGTCGGAGAGCCGAGGCCTATAGTAACACGAACCCGCTAGTTGCGAGGGAAGCCAGGCAGAGGATTTGGAATATGGTTCAACATTCACCGCCATTACACAATACACGGTATATCATAGCTTTAGCGGAAGCGCGTCGTGAGTATCGCGACCGTGGCTACATCGAGGGTAATAATCCTGCGGGAGAAGCTGACTCGGCGGAGCTTCTGAACGAACATGTACTAGCAGATTATGAGAGAAGAGGAGATAATGCGGCCATCTGGTTATCCCCAAGTGGTGTCGAAAACGAGCTTCGAGAACTTATGAGCGATGAATTATATGGGCGGCTCGAACGTGTCCTAGAAAATTGGGATCTAAGTGACCCATTAGCTGAAATGATACAGTCGATTATCCAAATTATGTCGAGCAGCTATATCTGCTTTGGGAATGGACCTCGCTGGCGCGCCGATCGCGTGGCCGCGATTTTCAACGGAAGTGCTCAAAGCGTGTTCGCATAGAGGATTGAGCCATCGCAATTGGATTCAGACTTTGAGTCGGTCGAGAGGTTAAGCGACTGCCTTGCGATAGAGACTTGTGTCGAATAGTCTTGTATCTATGTACCTGAGCGCTCATAAATACGCTCTAAATAACGCCCAATAATTTCATCGAGATCGTCCTCGGCCCTATGGGAATATAACGAAGACCAATACATATAAATATAATGGAACGAAGTTCAAGGTGCTTTATTACTCTTCATTGCCCAGTATTCTTCTAACTCGCGTAAGCATTCAAATACTCTTGGGCCGACCTCGTCCTCGATAATGTTTTTCTCGTGTCTCGTCATTTTTCTCAGCACATAATTCGAGACGGCCATTTGGTCTCTAGCTTCGGGTCGGCCGATCCCGACCGAGATGCGCGACCAACGTGCGCCAGGAAAGTCGGACATTTTGAGGACGCGGTTGACATCCTTAATTCCATTATGTCCCCGATGACTTGCTTTCCAGCTGCGTATCCTTACTCGACCCAGTTCCTCTTCTAGGTCATCGTGAACTAGTACCAAACCGAGCTCTGCGGGTTGCAACTGATTACGCTGCAACATTTCCTTCCAAGTTTTCGAAAACCAAGGGCCCGAAACATTCATTTGGGTTGGGCTCTGTACCAGAGTATATTCGTAGCCTGTTGAGGCCAAGCATGATTTCCCGCCATATCGTTCTGAAGTAAATGAAGGTTGTAATGGACCAAGTATCCTTTGCAGCGAAGCAAGAGCGAAATGACCAGCGGAATGGAGGCACTCGTAGTATGGCGCTTGATTGCCTAAACTTATAACCAAGAAGCGAGTGTTAGCCATTTCACTGGATATATTTTTTGACCACTGAGGCCGTGAGAATGAGTGTCTAAAATATGAAATGTCATGGAAATTTTGAAGATGAAATTCATGTGACAAGGAAGATCTGAATCTCCACTAAAAAGAAAAAAATCCCTGCTAGGCATTGTAGCTGAAAATTTGTGCCTACAGGTGCTGTGGCTTGGTAAGGCTGGCAAGGAAGTTCCGACTGTTACGCTACGGTTAGGGTGCGCAAACCTGGAAATACTTTGGTACTTAATCTACCCCTGACGTCGGCAAGTCGGATTTGGAACGAGTTGCAGGTTGTGGCGCAATCACGCTCCGCTGACGTATGTGCCAATCATTGATCTAAGGCTCAGCCACGGACACCTCCAGCATACTCCAGCGTTAATGTTCGAACCTACCCACCATCATAAACGCCAACCTGCTACCTGCAAATACCACTCCATTTCCGCCAATCCCTTTTCACACCTCGATACTAAACAGACGACTCCTGTAATTATCCTCTATTCTCTCAATTGCCGAATCGTCATTTTATACCCATTTCAATTACTAGACTTTATCGGCATTATTGAGTAGAATTAGGCAGCTTCGCGAAAATGTCGTGGGCAGGTATGGCGCCAATCAGGCACGAGACTTACCGTAAGATTGACCCTTTGCTAATTGATACTCCTTTAGGATTCAAGAAAAATGTCAATCGCGCAACGACGCAGGTGATGATGAAGACGGGCCATGTCGAGAAAACGAACGATCGCGATTACGAGGTCGAAGAGAGACGGTTTAAGACGATGGAGGCTGCTTCACTACGACTCCAGAAGGAAGCAAGGGGATATCTAGACTCGATACGAGGTTAGTCCATTCCGACAAGACTCAGACCACGCAGATCAAGTAGTTTGCTAAACATTCTCCGCAGCCATGACTGCCTCGCAAATGCGCATAGCCGAGACAATAGATGCCTTCTACGGCGACGCTGGAGCTAAGGACGGCGTTAGTAGGAGTTATAAACAAGCCGTGGAAGATCTAGATTCCGAAACCATAAAAGCCCTCGACGGACCCTATAGAACGACGGTCTTGGAACCTATTACCAAATTCTGCGCATATTTCCCCGACGTTAACGAATGTAAGGTCATCGTGCCCTCGATAATTTATTCCACTACTCATCAGCTATCTAGGTATCAAGAAACGTGGCCATAAACTCCTAGACTACGACGCCCTACGGGCGAAGGTCAAAAAGCTAGCCGAGAAGCCTGATAAGGATGTCACGAAACTCCCACGCACCGAGAAGGAGATGGAAATTGCAAGGGCGGCCTACGAACAGCTCAACGAGCAGCTATCGACCGAATTACCCCAACTCATTGACCTTCGAGTCCCATACCTCGATCCCAGCTTCGAAGCTCTCGTCAAGATCCAACTTCGGTTCTGTGCCGAGGCTTATAGCAGGATGGCGCAAGTCCAACAATACCTCGACGCGGACACTAGGGAGCAGTACGCCCAAGGTGATTTGGACTCGAGAGTGGAGCAGGTGTTGCAAGAGATTCGGGAACTAAGCATCAGCGGGACAGTATAAGGGAGAGTGCATTCGCGGAGTTTATTAAAAAATGGCTTTTATTAGGCGTGGTAATTCTGGTATCGGGCTGGCATTCTCACACAGGTAGGCTTCAGACGAACCACAACACGATTCACGGGTTCATGTTAGATATCAACAGGAATGATGGTCTTGCGAATAGCAGCCGAGTATATTTGAGACTAGATCTGGTTATGGTGCCTTTGAGGGGGACACCTAGTATTGTATTCCCTACCAATTTTACATTCCAATCCGTTACGAGATTCGTTCCGTCGTCATATCTTGAGTGCTCAATAGTTATCAAAGGAGAAAATCAGAAGGCACTGTCAATATATGACTCAGGGAACGGGAGATATGTAAGTTATTAGACAATCTACAAGTTCTTTTTTCGTTTGCCCGGAAACATTATTGGCACATCTTATATTATCTAACGGGTGGCTACCTATTTGTGTAAGCATGCCCACCCCCCTTTTAGAAACCAGATATCAGACCCCTATGAGTCAATATGTTGTTATGACATATAAATAATTAACATTCTGTCAGATACACTTTCAAAAGCTTCATTATTTTCTATCATCAGGTAATTATTTAAAATATCATCACGTATAAGATAAGGAGTCTCTAAAGTGGTCTATGTGTTCTTAATGCCTTTAGATCTGGGAATATCACGTAATCTCTTCTAAGACACGAAATAGAGACTTTAAAGATTTTGCAGCTGTATCTAGAAATAGGGCCTTAGACCTAAAGATCAGACCTTCCAGAACAGATCAGAATAATCAATAATTGCTTCATTCTAACACATTCCTTTATTTATACCCAATGTCTAGGAGACTCTCACCTTGTATGCCTAGGTCCTCATGAATAGAGCTCCTTCTACTACTTAAGTATGTCATCGATATATATATGAACACTTGTCTGCAAATTACCAAAAGGTCATAACCTTCCCACAACTTTTTGGCTCGCCTCTTGGAAGCAAAACTTTGATTGATTATCAACAACGCCACACCCCCTACTCTTACAATTGTAATTAATTAATTGAATGCACTCATCAAGCGCTACACGCGCATGGTAATAAATCTTTGTGCATCCAACTGCGCGCCCACCCGTGGATGGTGGAAGCCCCAGAATCGCCCAGCACACAGTGCCCTCGAAAAAATGACACCGCAACACAACAGCAACAGACCGACCGAGTTGGCAGGAGTTCTGGCGAAGAAGCACCTAGCCACAAATTCAGGACGAGAAGTACAAGAAGAAGATGAAGATTCAGAAGAACCGCGTATGGCTGCATCGCGACGAGTCAACTTTATCGTGTGTTGTATTTGCTGGTATGTAGAAAATAGAGGCAAATAGCGCAACGCCCTCGTCTAGAACAGGGCGATGACCAAATTAAGACCCATGACAGTTGCTAATTAGATATATATAGCAAGTTACCGAAACCGACACTGGTCTAATGCTAGATTAGGGAATCACCATACTCTAGCCAAAAATGGCTGCTTAAGAGTTAAAAAGACATCAACTTGATCTTCTCCACCAGGACCCGGATACTTCATTTTACAAACAGTAAATTTTGACCTCTCACCATCTATATACTATCTTCAAAACAACGCCTGGCGCCAGTAGGCTTGGAAAATGGGAACCAATAGCGATATAAGTTCTATTGTAATCAGTGTAGCATAAGTAGTTCAAAACTTCCGCGAATACGTACCTGGGTGGGTATGCATATGACGAAAAGAATAATTTAACATAGAATATGTACAATTCTTATAGAACTTATATACGTGAACATCGCCGCAATAAATCAGTATCCTCATCCGCTCAGAACTTCAACAAGACACCATTTTTACCTACCCCAACCTAAAGTAAGTCGTCGATCTACTCAAGCCACACAACAGCACTAAGCCCATCCTCCTGCTGCGGCGTCCCCGGCGTCGCGATAGCCAAGTTCGTCACAAGATCGCCCAGCTTTCCGGTCTCAGGGTCTCTCGCGATGATAGCCACGTTACTGCTCGTCTGTCCACCAACAGCGACAAGAGTACCGGCCTTATTGATAGAGAAAGTGCGGGGGAACCAAGCGTGAGCGGGCGTAGCCTCGACCCACTTGATGTCTCCGGAGCTAGGGTCGATACTATACGTGGCGATAGAGTCATTCTGCGGGCCGAACGTCTCATCCGCACGGTTCGCGGCATATAGAAAGTTACCAGTGACTTGGACCTCGGCGGCCTTGGATCCGTTAGGCGCCTTGCTGCCCTCGGCGTAAGTGGAAATCGTCTGTGTCTTCTTCAGAGTCAGACACCCTTCGTCGGGATAGGTTGCGATCCATGACGAGACCGAGTTGCCTAATTCGTTCACAGTATATAGCCTCTGGCCCAGGGTGGATCCGGAGTTAGGGGCCCACCAGGCACCGTGGCGTGGTCCGTCGCCTGGGTCAGCTTTACCGGGCTCGCATGCTGTGAGGTTACCAGTCTCGGCATCGATGCTGAAAATGCGGATAAGGTCGGCGCCCAGGTCTGGAACGATTAGGTATCGCCCTGTCGGATCAAGCTGGGAGGCGTGCGGGTGAGGAGCGTTTTGTCGGGAGTTAGGGCCAGGTTCGGACATGTTGAATTGTAGCTTCTGAGCGAGAGTCGATGCATTGCTGAGGGGTAACTTATAGGTCGACAGGGTTGATGGATCACTACAGTGAATATTAGTATTTTGGGTATTTTTTCTGTATGTCGGAACAGAATATGATAGTTAATCGAAACATACTATTGGACTGTAGCAATGAAGCCGTAGCCATCCTGATTTCCACTGCCATAGGGCGAACCATGAACACTAGCGCCGGCTGTGATAGCTTTTCCAGTTTGCTTTAAGCTACCATCTGGTCCCACAGAATAGGATGAGAGCAAGCCACTTCCATTCCAATCTTCGTCAACGCAGTACACGGTCGTCGCGTTCGGGTCCACATGTAGCCAAGCAGGAAGAGTACCACATCCTCCTATTGAAGATTTGTTGACTAATGTGGCATTGCTACCGCCACCTGTGTAAGAAAGCGAGAAGATCTTGCCAGTGTAGTGCGAAGCTAGAAGGTTTGCTCCGAGAACCTCCGGTACAAGGCCGAGGGTGCCTAAGATCAACGTCTTGAAGGATGCCATGGCGAACTACACCTACCTCACACAGCGTACCGAAGTGGCGGGTTGAACGAAAGTAAATTGGACGAAATCAAAGGATGCAAATTAAAGAATGGATCTTTCAAAGACGATGCGAAGATGTTCATCTTTGAGGTGATCGTCTCCCATCGTGAGGATCGGGGCGCTTGGACGCCACTGCAACAGAAGGGCGTAACATTCCAAGCCCACAGCCCCAAAAGCGATGTCGCGATTAGCGAGCCCGGGGGAAGTTGTCGCGAACATATTGCTACTAAGCAGAACCGAGTATCTCCTTGGTTCCGCGAGCGCAAAGGGCAATATTCCGGAAGATCTTCCCGATTGTGCGACGCTCCGGACAGGAGGAATTAAGCTCGGCAGGGGCCTTTAAGGCTAATTGGCTCTGTACCGCGTCTGTCGCGTCTGAGTAGTCTAACCATCTACCCTAGCTATATTAAAGATATCGAGGAAATAATCTCGTTGGTCGGACGGTTCTGCATACTTCTTTCGATGTGACGATACCCCAGACGTCCCCCACACTCTCTGCGACGATCCCGGAGGAACGGTCCTGCGTCCTGATGGGCAGACAGAACATGGGGAAATAACGTGTCCTTAATTAAAGCGTTTCGTTTTCGGCTGCGAGCTCGCAATATGCAGTTGGCGCTTAAAAAAGCTACCTTTTAGCGAGAGATTATGCACCCCAACTTAGACATAGTTGACGCGTGACCTAGTAAATTTTCCAGATACGTTCGATATGCGGCTGGTTGTAATACGGATGGACCCATCGCAAGTTGACTTTTGACGACCTCGTTTGTATCTCCATCTAGCTAGACGCCGGCAATTAACACCGTATTGGCCGCCCGCAATCGAGAGCCTTGCCAATATGGCGCATCATCTTCCGTAGGATCATGTGTTTAGGCCAGCCTTACGGGACACTAACCCAGTAATCAGTACTTCTAAGCCTCCTCTTCATACCCGACTTGCCGAGCTTCAATCACCTATCCGGTACTTCAACGCGCTTGTTTTAGATGCGTCTAACAAGAGTGTTACCGTGACTGGATGATTCCGAGAAACGAGCAGGGTATGCCCATGTGACGTGTTGATGCTTCACGTCGAGTGGTGGTTCGACTTGTATCTAACCGCGTGGAGATGATCGAATCTAAGCGCTATCATTAGTTGCTGCGCCTGATTAGGTGCCACATAAAATCTTATGAACTGTGTATTTTTATATAGGCTGTATATGATATCGTAATCCAAACAAGTTAAGATTGCGAGATACCGAGAAGATCGGCCCCGTGCCCACTGGCGCTGGGAGAGCGAGCCTTGCGCGGGCCAAAATTCATACGTTTCCGTCATTCTGTAAGATGGATCTGATAATTTTCTCGGCCAATCCACGGGAACATCCGTACTAAAGAACTTGGAACTCCCGAATTGAATAGCCAAGGATGCTTGAAATTAAAACATCGGGTCATTTAGCCCTATATCGTTCTCGACTGTACGTCCGCTATAAGTTAAGTATAAACAGCAGCCTGTGATACAATCATAGAGTCGTTCGACAAGTCGTTCGAGAAACCCCAGTCTCTGTAGACGGAATTGGCCGAGCAGAGGATATAATAATCTTCGAAGGAAGCCGGTGATTCTGAGAATCAAGACGTCACAGAACATCTTGGCGATATCTCAGCTTCGAGTACCGTTTATCCATAGGGCTGCTGACAAGATGCACTCAACAGTGACTTTCTGCCTTGGGCTGATGGCCAGCCTCGCCCAAGGCACTCGCCTTAACAGACGCGCTGCTTTGGAGGATTGTCTTTCGAGTAGTAGGACTGCTGTGGACGAAGTCGGTTCTGATGACTACAACCGTGATATCACACCTTTCAACAAGCGGCTGCAATTTCAACCGGCAGCCATTGCTGTACCAACTACGGTAGAGCAAATACGAAGCGCCGTGGCATGTGGCTCAAAGCTGGGCTACAAAGTTACTGCGAAGGGCGGAGGACACAGCTATGCCTCTTTGGGTCTCGGCGGGGAGGATGGTCATCTCATCATTGAGCTTGACCGTATGAATTCTGTCAAGTTAGATACGAAGACGAATATCGCGACTGCGGATGCTGGAACAAGACTTGGCCACCTAGCGGCAGAGCTATACGCGCAAGGGAACCGTGCTATATCTCACGGAACTTGCCCCGGGTAAGCTGGATCTAAGTCATGAGTGATAACAAAGCTAACAGATCAGTGTTGGTATCTCTGGTCACGTTCTCCATGGTGGATTTGGTATGAGCTCCCACACGCGCGGTCTAGCACTGGACTGGGTGACCGGAATGAACGTCGTCTTAGCAAACGGGTCGCTCATCCACACATCGGAAACTGAAAATTCGGAAGTTTATTGGGGATTGCTCGGCGCGGGGTCGAATTTCGGCGTCGTCACGAGTTTTGAGCTCAACACTTTTGAGCCCCCCGCAAATGTCACATGGTTCGTGGTTAATCTGCCGTGGAAACAGAACACGTCTGTTGCTGGATTGGAAGCATTAGAAGACTTCGCTAGGAATACTCAGCCAGCCGAGCTGAACATGCGTCTTTATGCCACGCGCCAATTCACCCAACTAGAAGGTTCCTACCATGGCAACAAGACTGATCTCGAAGCTGCGCTTGAACCGCTACTGAATAAGACTGGAGGATCACTAGCGGCTGCCCAAACGACCACTTGGCTGAAGGGTCTTGAGCATTTCGCTACTATGAAACTGAATCAGACTTACCCCTACACACAAGTGGTGAGTCAACATACCTGACTTTTCTGACACGATGTTCCGGAACTGACTTCGTCGTAGCAAGAGAATTTCTACGGCAAGAGCCTGGAGCTTACAGGTCTGAACGGGACTGCAGCGAAGGGATTTGCCGATTACTGGTTCAATGTAGCCAAGAATGAAACGGCACATTGGTATATCCAAATGGATATCCACGGAGGCAAGAATTCAGCGGTCTGGAAAGCTGACTCGAAGTTGACGTCGTATTCGCACCGCGACAAGCTGTATATCCTCCAGTTCTACATCACGACAAATAGCGCTCCGGAGGACGGTTTCAAGTTTGTTAACGACTGGGCATCGGCCACAACGACTCCATTGGCGGCGTCTGACTGGGGAATGTATTTCAATTACCCTGACACGAACTTAAACCGAACGAGAGCACAACAGATGTACTGGGGAGGTAACCTTGCCAAGCTGCAACAGCTTAAGGCAGATCTCGATCCCCACGAACTGTTCTACTACCCGGTGTCGCTAAGTCCGGCGCAGAACTCCGAGCTTGCGTAGCGTCGATATGTTGAGTGTAAGAGTGGATATTCGTCTGTACATAAAGGGAAGATACCATGTGGAGAAGATCTAAGATGAATGAATTATTTAATACTTAAGAAGATGTAGTTTTGAATTGCAGCTTGTTTTGATATGATGGGAAATACTGTATGAAGGAGACACCGATAAATTAGAAGTTGAAGATGTCAAGTCTAGAATTAAAATGGAGTTCACCGACTCGGGACATTTCCAGATAGCGGGTTGAAGACCCCACCAATACCCACTTATGCCACTTATTAGGCAAGTGGGGTAGCAGCCTTAAGTCAGGAGGGGCAGTTGTCACATGACACGTGGCTTAGGGGTGGCTCGTTACCTCTGTAATTGTTCACCGCAAAGCCCAAAGCCCCTGAAGGCCTCCGAATTTCATCGCAATATGCTTCTCGATGGAGCATCTCCATCAATAAGGACGTCTTTTAAAGTCCTAAGGCGGTCCTAATCATGGACAATAATATTCAGGCTTCCTGAAGCCTCATTCCTTACGATTTTTTATGAATACCTACCTAATCAATTAATCATCACTCTTTACTCATTCTATCAATAGAGCAATTACCTACCTAATTTACGTGACCAAGATTCGTTAATAGATTTAATCTCCCCAGTCGGCGCGTCCAAACCTGACCTCGTTTTTCGCATGATGGACTCAGCGGGTTCAACAGAACCCAGGAACCCCTTTATCACATATGACTCTTTCCCTAGGTTCAAAGACACCTGGAAGAATTCCCTTCTAGAAAATGCTACAGCTTCATGCGACGAATTTCCGGACTACCATATTCGGAATCCGGAGTCCTTAGTGACCTCTTCTCAAGTCCGCTCTTTTCAACTTGGCACGGGCGCATCCATATATACACAATCATTAATACCGGCAATGCTCGAAGCCAAATACGAAATCATACTCGTCACTTGTTTCTGGGCGCCTTCACCAACCCTGTCTGCGTTAAAAGAGGCCTTGGAGAAACTGGCTGAGGCTCGACGAGAATACATCCGTACATCTCATTCAGACTCTGATTCTTTATCACCTCTGAGGATACGTATTTGCTTCTCATCGAGGTCTCTTTTCCAGAAGCTCTTCCACACGACGTCCAAAGATGGATACATATACCCGCCATCAGCGTGGTCAAGTCAACTTGGCTTGCCCAGCCAAGAAGTTCTTGAGGCCGGACTCATCGATTTACGTGTGAAGAGCTTATTCTTCTTGCCTTTTAGTGTAATGCACCCCAAATTCCTTATCGTCGATCGCGAAAGAGCTTGGCTTCCTAGCTGCAATGTGAGTTGGGAAGCATGGCTTGAAGGATGTGTTGAAATAATCGGAGAGGCTGTGGCTGGCTTGGTCAAGTTCTACAGGCATGTTTGGGATGGACAACTTGAGCAACTTACGACTAGGGATATTCCGGATGATGGATCTGCCAACCCTCTTAACTTGGACGAAATTGAGTTACCCGTGATACCGAGCCCTGTCAATCATTTCAACACTTTTTTTCGGGGGCGTGAAACTGCAACCATATTGTTGCCGTCTTCTCATCACCGGAACCCACGGTTCGATTTTATCCCGTGGCGCAACTCCCCGCCGCCACCATCGACACCTCTTAATCAAGCGGTATTGCGGTTGTTGAACCAGGCAGAACATTCCATTTACATGCAGACACCAAACCTTACTTCTTGGGCGGTTATCGACGAACTCTTCGAAGCTTTAAAGCGAGGCGTTAACGTGGCCATAGTGACTAGCAAAAGGTTGATGATTTTGGAGCAACTTGTCACGGCTGGCACTACGACTTCGCTCTGCCTTCAATCGCTCATCCGGAGATATAAGAAGCTTGAAGCTCAACGATCTAGGCCTAAGGCTAGCTGTGGCCCTGACCTCGAAGCCCAACCACCTCCGCTCGGATTTTTAAATATCGATTATTTTTGCCCGGACCCCGAAAGCCAAGCCGAGTGTAAGGAGGACGGGACCGCCGAAGAGCCAGTGCAGTCGCACCTAAAACTCACTCTTGTCGATGGCCAATACGTGGTTCTTGGATCTGGAAACGTGAGTGACTCCTCGGGCACATTTGTGCCATGGATATACTAACTCGAAGTGTCATAGATGGATCGCGCAAGCTGGTTTACTAGTCAAGAATTAGGGATTCTATTCCACTCAAGAGATATCGCCTCTACGATCGGTGAAGCCGTTGGAAATGTTCTGTCTGGGAGGCGGGAGTCGGTTTTCTCATCTACGGTGGACGATCAATTGGAACGCCGGTTAAGCCAAGAAGAAACTACTACTAGTCAAAGCCGTAAAGATGACGGCGAGACGAGGAATGATGTTGAAGATGGAGCGCCAAGCACCTCACGGTCCACGCCAGGATTCTCCGCGTTTGTGACACCCAGGTTGTCTTTTGAACGATTCCTTAATGAGCCTGTCAAGCCTGTTAGTCCGGGGAACGATTAAATCTAGGCGTCTTTAGTGCGGGTGGACCATTTCCCTGAGCGGCTCAGCCCACATCCCAACCCACAAGTGGAAAGTCGGGTACAATTGGACGGAGATTAGCCCTGAATACCTCGGTTAAGAGAAATAAAACACAACTGAACCCGTCCAGCCTTACATCTTATGATTCTTACGATAAAATTACCATCGGATAAGAGTAATAAGAAATACTTTGGATATCGGATATCGGCTGAGGTCGCATTGAACTGACCGAATGTCAGTAAATGTGGGAAAAGCCGCCTTTTCCTGAGTCGTATGCATGCAACATAGTCCAAACCGCAGTCTAGGGTTAGCTTCGCCATCTTACTCGCTAGACTCAGCCCGACATGCGGTAACGAAAACATCGGCATGCCACCATAAATTTCTACCGATACCAACCCGGTAACGTTTCTGGAATCGGGGATTATTCAGCTGCTAACAACTCCCATTTTTTTAATGAGCTAGCGGCGAAAACATTGAAATCCCTTCACTGGCTCTCGGTATGCGAGAGCGCTGAGATGAGATTCTATTCCTCGGTCTCCCACCAACTTCGGAGAAATCTCACTACGCCGCATAAGGTGAACGATTCCCCCACGCTTATCTATGTTCCTGGCGGGTCTTCCGTCAATCGTCTACGACAACTTGTTTCTCGCATGCGTGGCGTCCTGGTGTCGATGTCCCTACCCTTGTCCGATCCCCAGCCACCAATCACCAGTCACGCCTGTTGGTTCAAATCCTTGTCTCTAACTGGGTTACACACTTCCCGGTCAAGACTAGAACCAAGGCTCCGGAATTCTTAGCACATGTTATCTTTCTCAATTCACCTATTAAAGTCTAAGTGAAAATCCTATTCAGCTTTGGCGTTCATTGTTACATTGCTTCTCTTGCTGACCGGCTTGATCTCACCCACGTTGCGTAGCCCTCACGGGAGTCACTTCTAACATCTCACCTATGGAATTCATAGCCGAGTTCTTTTCTCTTTTACTTAAAGGAATTTTCCGCAGTCCGAGTGCTGCCCCGAGCAATTGGTTTTCCGCTAGTTGAAGTCTCTGCACCTGGCTCAAGATAATTAAAACCAATCATGACAACTTCGGGTATCGAATACTCGCCAGCCTCACCGCCCGGCTACGCGGCTACGGATGATGTCACCAATGCTGAGAAAAACGCCCTTGGCCGCCAGGACAGCCAAATCGAGTCCCTCGCTTTGGTTAACGATAGCGACGGCACGCATCGCAAACTCAAACCTCGCCATATCCAATTGATCGGTATTGGTGGAACAATTGGCACGGCTCTCTATGTCCAGATCGGAAAAGGTCTTCTGCAGGGCGGGCCGGGAAGCCTCTTTATCGCTTTCTCGATGTGGTGTACCGTCATTCTCGCCATAACGATGTCAATGGCTGAAATGGTTACTTATTTGCCCATTTCCTCCCCATTTGGTATGTGCGAAACCTGTCTCGAAAGTTAATATCAAAATTTTCGAGCGATTCCCAAATTGTCATAGTCCGATAGCTAACGGCGTGGTAGTGAGTAAAATACGTTTATACCTAACACAATGAAGAAGATAAAATCTGCCCACATGTTAAAATTTGAGGTAAAAATACTGACAAACATCATTTTAATATAATAGATTCGATTTGCTGGCCGCTATGTTGATGAGGCCTTCGGCTTTGCTGCTGGCTGGAATTTTTTCATCTTCGAGGCTGCGCTTGTGCCATTTGAGGTAACGGCATGCAATGTGGTTATTCACTACTGGAGCGATATTGTGCCAGCCGGCGGGATTATTGCGATCGTTTTAGTGCTATATGCGCTAATCAATGTCCTGGCTGTCAAGTGGTACGGTGAGACGGAATTCTGGGCGGCTCTCGGCAAGGTCTTGCTTATCGTTGGACTGATCATATTCACTTTCATTGTTATGTTGGGCGGTAATCCCCTGCACGACCGATTTGGCTTTCGATATTGGTACGAACCTGGGTCTTTCGCCGAATATTACACGACGGGTTCTCTCGGAAGGTTTCAGGGTTTCATGCAATGCTTGATCCAGGCTTCCTTCACAATTGCCGGTCCCGACTACGTCTCAATGGCTGCTGGCGAAGCAGAGAATCCTCGTGTGGTCATGCCTAAAGCTTTCAATGCCGTGTTTTATCGGTTGACCACTTTTTTCATGCTCGGTTCTCTGTGTGTAGGAATTCTAGTTCCGTACAATGACGTTGAATTGACAGAAGCCTTCGCCAATTCCGAGCCAGGCGCAGCAGCTTCACCGTATGTCGTCGCAATGAACCGGCTTGGGATCCCGGTTCTACCACACATTATCAATGCTATGGTATTGACAGCCGCCTTTTCCGCCGGTAATAGCTACGTATATTGCGCCTCCCGATCGCTCTACGGACTAGCTCTCGAGGGTAAAGCACCGAAGTTCTTGACGAGGTGCACGGGAAGAGGTGTACCTATCTACTGCGTGTTAATTGTCTTAATCATCGCATTGCTTGCATTCCTTCAAGTGAGCCAAAACGCAGCCGTCGTTCTGAGTTGGTTCGTTAGCCTCGTAACTGCATCTCAACTTATCAATTTCAGTGTCATGTGCGTTACGTACATCTGCTTCCACCGAGCGCTGAAGGTACAAGGAATTAGTCGCGATACTTTACCATATAAGGGTATCTTACAGCCGTATGCAGCCTATTTCGCGTTGTTTTCGACGTTTGTCATGACGTTCATAGGCGGCTATACGGTTTTCCTACCAGGAAAGTGGGACGTACCGACTTTCCTATTCTCGTAAGTCCGATACTCTGGGACCTTTGCAATTGACGAATCATAACTGACAAGGACTAGCTATACGATGATTGGTGTGTGCCCACTCCTTTTCATTGGTTGGAAGGTAGTCCACAAGACAAAATTTCATAGGCCCCATGATGTCGACTTGCACAGAGATGTTGCTGCCGTTGAAGACTACACGAATAAATTCATCCCGGCGCCACCGAGGTAAGTCTATATGCCTGCCCTACGACGATAGACGTTATGACTGAACATATTAGGAATGCTGTTTCCAAGTGGTTTAACTGGGTATTTGGCTAAGGGGCTGCCCCAAAAGACGAAGACATTATCTTCTGGTTCATTCTTTACCCCTTATCTTAGTAGAACACATTGTTTTGGTCAATGATCACAATGTATAACAGCCACATCGCGGTACCTGAAGTAGATACACGATGCCATCTCACGAGCAGCTAAGCAACAGTGTCAGAATATTAGTATTTATTGAATATACGCAGTTTTTTCTCTTATACATCGTTATTACAGCTCATGTTAATCAAATATCACGGGCATCATCTATTCAATGTGCCCGCTATTGCGGATGGTCCAGATATATTCGCAGGCCCAAATCTCCGATCAGCCTCAAAACTAGCAGACGAGATATTCTCCGTGGTTTGCGATGCCGATAATGTTTTCATCTCATATACGCCTTTGCCCTTGGAAGCCCTCTTCGCAGTCCCTTGTTTTCGCCCATACCAGAATGCGAACACTATTAGCGCTAAGCCACCTATGCCTCCGAAGATGGCACCGAGGACGGTAGCATTGATAGTTGATGGTGAAGAGTCGCTGCTCACAGCCGTCGGGGCCGGACCTGTTTCAATTGGAGAGCTTTCCGCTGCTACGGCCGTCGTGGCATCAGCGGCAATCAGTGGCAAAATCAGCCTTGATGTCATGGGAACCGATTGATATAACGTGTCTATCTCCCCAACACCGGCGCAGAGCGGCTGTGTGAAAGCTGGCTCCTTGTCTCCATACGCCGAGAAGATCTCTCGTAAATGACATTGCAATGGGCCGCTTTCGAGAATCAATGAGACAAGTGCGCTTCTAGTGTTTTAAAGCGTGTGGACTTACCAGTCGGACGTTTCCTTGTTCTTGTAAACGACCGCATTTTCTCTGCATGCTGTAGCGAATGCGCATGACGATGCAGTCGTAGCACAACAGGCCACATATTTCGCGGACGTGACGAATACCTCACCACTAGGACACGAGACAGGCATAGCTAGCACTCCTTATTAGCATATAAGCTCCCATTTTTATGCGGAAGCGCACTTTTCAAAACCAAGGATTGGCATACTTGTAGTGTCAGCAATGGCGAACCCTTGGAATGGACCTCCTGTAATGATCATGGCTGGCGAGCTTGTGGTTTTACTCATTGCCTTGCTTTTACTCGACGACTGTCCTTGGACACTGTACTGTAAAAGCACCGCCGCCAGTGATATTTCTTTGAAGAGCTGCCATATCGAGAGGCGCATTTCGGCCTTGACGTATTTCCGTCCGATCAGGTTCGTGGATAATATTTCAGTTTTTCCGTATTAGGATTATTAGCTATTAGTAATACACAGCGATTAATTAGGCTTGGAAGAATTAATCTCATTATGGCATTGAGCGGCGAGCTTCTAGATAAATATGCTGGCACTTCCGTTCTTGATCCTTTCATTTACCCCAAGGTCAGTCATATTAGGAAATTTGTTTCGAAGCGCGAGAATGTGTTGGTAGCCTACGTTCGTCCTTCGGAAACGTTCTTAGAACCATGTTCGCCAACATCTGGTGCTGAAGGATTCTTCCTCAGCCGAGAAAGAACTATATTTGGACTGCAGAACCCTTGGCCGCGTAGTAAGTCAGAACGAGATTGGCTCTTAAAGCGACGTTATTCATCCCATGTCGCGTGTTTTATCTACGAATACCTACTTGATGGAAGAAACGAAACAAACCGACATATCTTCAACACGTGAACTTGCGACGAATCTGCAGCTCTCTGGAGTCGCTGCCGGCTTTCTCGGGTTTCACTGGGAGCTTTAGAAAATACGTACGTTCCCCGGTGGCGCAGCATCAAAATACAGCAAGGGTAGGTAGATAAGTCAATTATGTCTCCAAATGTAAGCCTGCCCAGCAATAAGAAACATTTCATACATCGCAAGGTTTACAGCTTTCTGAAATTGAGATATGCTCTGTAGTAATACTAGATCCTATTCATGACTTTACTGCATGCCCCTCCCCCTATTATTTGTGGCCTGTGTAACTGAACCCCTGAACCCCACCTTCATCACCGGCCTGTATTATCGCCTGTACTCCCTGCAGAGTCACTCAAATCTTTCCAGCGGGCTGAAATATGAACAATTAACAGGTCAAGGGGTATCATGTCACTCTAGAAGCTGCCATTGATGGATTTAACGTTTTTCCCCAATACATTCCTTGTTCCTGCCTAGTAGGTACTACGGCACACGTCTACTAATAAGAGCTCTCGTGCGTGGGATGGACTTATACGAGAGGCTAATGAGTGTTAAAATTGAAGGTGATCATAACCTCTAGGCAATGATGGTAAGCTTGGTAGCTAGAATATAAAGGAATGGTTTCCAGCCCTAGCAACTTTTTCAATCTGACTTGAATCCCTAAATTTTCTCCTTCCTCACGACACGGCAATAAGGTACCTATTCAATCACCCTTATGAACATTTTTGTTTTACTTCCGACAATGAGAGAAGTAACCATGTTCAGTAGCGAAGGACGCGCCAAAGCTGGTGAGGGTTCTTCGACTCCACGTTTCCTGCCCAGCCTGAAATCTTGGTTCTATTACGATGTCAATAATCTACCTACACTTTGGAAAAATATTTCGAAAGAACTTACGAATTGGCTGAGTTTCCGTTGAGAAGGTCCACATAAGTACCGGTCCCAACATTTTGAATCCTATGAGAGTTAGCAATCTATTCCGAGTGGTTCTCATGAAGACAAATATACATAAAAACGCGACCGAGATCATCGGCAGTGACAAGTCGCCAGAGCTGGTGGGCGTTGGTGTTGTTCGTAGTAGCGCCGCCCCAACCAGTAATTTTAGTCCCGTTGTCCTTCCCTCCGTTGTAGAGGTCAAGGTTAGCTAGGAGTTATGTCAGTCTGAAAACTCGGCCACAGTCATCAAATAGAATAGGCCTTACTCTCTGCCTGCACATTTCGAATTATCCAAGTTGGCCAAGCGGTGCCCTGGTCAACTTTCTCAAGCTTCCATCTCTGATTGTTGCCGCCATGGTACTGGTACCCAATGACTGGGGTACCATTGTCTTTGCCACCTTGGGAGAGGTCAAGGGCTGAACCAGTTCCATAGTTCAGGAAAGTGACAACAGCATCATCTAAAGATTCATGGAGTAATATTAAATATGCCCTGGTATCCGAGTAAAAGAACGTGCCAAAAAATGCCTCGTGCACCATCTCATATTCATAACCATACAAATTCCCACACGTAACTTCTACATTTATACTTAATATAACATATATAACCTTTTAACTTTTTAATATAACTTATGGCGTAAATAATAATATAACCCCTTACTTTTTATAACATTTAAATAATTAATCATCGCAAATTTTTTCTATATTTTTATTTAAATTTCTTAAATTATTTATTATATTAAATAATAATAAGGAAATATTATTTTATTAACTTAAATAACTTATTATTATTTTTAATATATAATTAAACTTATTTAAATTAATATTAACGTAATTTACTTTATATTAAAATATTAAAAATAATATAAATAATAATATAAAATTAAACTTTAAGGATTTTTTAAATAATATAAAAAATTTTTATTTTATTTTTAAATCCGTTTTTTTAATTTACTTTAAATATTAATTAAACTTAATAAAATTTATAATTAAATTTTAAAAAATAATTAAATTTAATTAATTTTATATAATATAAAAATAATATAAAAATAATACCTTTTATTTTTATATACTCGAAAAATAAAAAAAAAAAAAACATTTAAAACTTTAAAACTTTTAATATTTTAAAATACTACCTTAATATCTCATAAACTAAAAATTAACTCGCCGTATAAAAATATATTTATAAAATTAAAAATTAATTAACGTATATAAAAAAAAATATAATAAAATTATATTCCTTTAAAAAAAATAATAAAAAAACGTAATAAATTAATATTATAAAAATAAATAATAAAATTAAATTTTTTAATAAATTTAATTAAGAATTACCTCGTGACTTTATTTTATATTATAATAATATTATAACTTACGTAAATAATAAATATAAACTTTTTATACTTAAATATTAAATTTTTAAACTATAAAAGTTATAAAAGTTTTTATTAATAATTTTTAAATAAATTAAAGTTAATATTAAAATTAAATAAAATAAACTTACTTTAATTAAAATAATATTAATATAATAATATATTAACTTATTTATAATATAACTTAAATCCTTATATTTTTATAATAATATAAAATTATTTAAAATAATTTAAATTAAATTATTTAAATTATATTATTATATAAACGCATATTAAAATATAATATTATTAAATAATAATAAATTTTATATTATCTTAAATAATATATCCCTTAGCGATAAAAATATATTAAAACATTATAAATTAATATTAAAATATTAAATAAATTTTTTAATAATAAATAAATATTTTAAAAAAATATATTTTTTTAAATAAAAATTATTATATATATATATATTTAATAAAAACTTTAAATATTATTTAAAAATAAATAATTAATAATTAAAAGGAAATTATATATTTATATACGTAATGGAACCTTTTTTTAATAAAAGGTTCTTTAATATTAATAAAAAAAAACTAGCGGTTTTAACGAAAAAAAATAATAATTTTAATATTTAACTTTTTTTAAAATTAATATAATTCTTTTAAATCTTTTAAAAAAGATTTAAAAAAAGTAAATAATAAAATACTTAAAGTATATATTTAATTAAATAAACGTATATATAATAATATATATTATATATTTATATAATAAATTTTTTTAATTTTTTAAAAAAGGTAAGTATTATGTTTTAAATAAAATATAATAGTTTAACTTTAACTTTAATTTTAATTAATAATAATATAAGTTATAATAATATTAAAAAATATATATAATTAAAATTAAAATTATTTATTATTTATATATCTTTAAGAATAAAAATTAATTTAATTTATTTTATATTATTATTTAAAATTTTATTAATATAATTTTTTTATTTATTTTTAAAAAATAAACTACCTTTTTTTATTATGTAAATTATAATCTTTATATTTTAAATTTTTAATATTAATAAAATAATACTTTTTTTATTTAAAGTTAAATTAAAAATAATTTTAATAGTTTTGTTTAAAGGTTTTATAAAAAAATAAAAAGTAAATGTAATTAAATTTCTCTTACATTTTTTAGTAAATAAAAAAGAAGTATTATTTTTTTTTATTTTAATATTAAGTTTATTAAAAATTATTATAAATTTTATTATTATAATAATAAAACTTATATTTTTAATTTTTTTTTTCATTATAAAATATTATATATTAATTAAAAATATAACATATATATTCCATTATATTTTTAATTTTTTCTTAATAATATATAATTTATTTATTTTATTACTACGGATTTTTAATAATTTATATATAAGTAATTATATATTAAAAGGTATAAATTATAACGTAAATTTAATTTTTATATAATATATTTTATTTATTAAAATATATTAATTTTTTTTTTATTAATAATTTAAAATATAAAAAGTTTTATATTAATTTTTAAAAAAGAAAAATAAGTTAAAGTAAAATAAAAAAATTTTATATTAAAATTTAAGTTAAATATATAATTAAAACTTATATTTATAAATTAATTATTACGAATATATTTTTAACGTATATTACTTTTAAATTTTATAATAAAATATAATAAATAAATTTAAATAATAATATTTTATTAAATTATTACGCGTATATTATAAAATTAAAATATATAAAACTTTATATTAACATTTAAATTACGTACGTATACTTTGTTATTAACCCGAATAAAAATAATTAATATATTAATTTTAAAAAATAAGAATTTTATATTTTTATTTTTAATATAAATATAATATTTAAATAATGTAATTATATTAAAATTTATAATATTAACATATATATAATAATATATATAAATATTTTATCGAAAATAATTTATAATATTATATATATATTAATAAAAGTAATATTTAAAATGTTAAACGTAATTATTATAATGTTTATAAAGTATTTTAATTAATTAAAATTATTTTAATTTAAGAAATGTTTTTTTATAAGCGGGGGGGGATTATTAATAAAATATACGAAAAAAAAAGTATTAATAAATTAAAAATTCTTTTTTTTACACTTAAAACGGTGTTAAATTAAACGTTATAATTTATTTAATAGCGAAATATTTTTTATATTAAAAAATAATTTATAAATATAACCTTAAATAATATAATATAAGTAATTAATTTATAATAAATTTAAATATTTTTTATTTAATTTAAAATTTTTAATAAAAAAACTTTTATATTTAAGTTTAAATTAAAATAATTTATTTTTATTAAGTTTAAAATTAATAAAGAAATAAAATAAATTAAAAAAAAAACCTTCGTTAATATAATAATACTTTTAAAAATATTAATTTAATTTAAGAAAAAATTTTTAAATAATTTTTAACCATTTTTTTTTAATATAATTTTTATAAAAAATTAAAATAAAACGCATTAAAATATTAAAATAATATACTTCGTAATTAATAACGTTAATTATATAAATACTTATAACTTATATATTTAAAACATTAATATAACATTTATAAATAATAATAATAAAAATATTAATTAAACTTTTAATAATATTATCCGCATTTATAATATATATATAATTTAAATATAAAAAATAAAATTAATAAATTATATAAAAATTATACGGACCGGGAAAATATACTTTAAAATTAATTAATTAATATTAATAATAATTATTAAAAAATAATATAATAAAATTAAATTTTTCCTTAAAAAAATTAAAAAAAATAAAAATTTAACGTTAAACGTTTAAAAAAATAATAAAATAAAAAAAAATAACAAAATTAATAAAGAAAATAAATTTATTTTTATAAAATATATTAATTATAAAAAAAAAAATATAAATATAAATAATAATAATTAAAAAAACGAAAAATATTATTTATATAAATAAAATATAAAATTAAAAATAATTTCGAAATAAATTAACATATATTTTTATTATAAATAAAAAAAAATAAATATTAATATTAAAAATTAAAATTAATATACATTAATAAAATAAGTTATATAATAATTAAAAAACTAAATCTTAAGTTATAAAAAAATTTAAACCATTTTAAATTATAACATAATATATATAATTTAAATATAATATTAAATAAATTAATAAATATAATATATAATATTTTTTAAAATAATAATAATAAATAATTTTATTATAAAATAATAAATATATAACTAAGTTTTAAACAAGGACTAACAAGCATATCGCTTATTATAATATAATATAATATAAACTAACAAATTTGCGTACGTATATATATCCTAGTAAATCATATAACATATTCGCACGCACTTACTTTTTGGCATTCCAGATACTAAGACACCAATACCAGGGCAGTAACATTATGAATGAATAGGCGAATGTCAATAAGGATTCGAAAAATGTTTGTGGGTTGTTGCTTTTACTGTCAATGTGGATGTCGATGCTGACACTGATGTTGTTAAAAAACGAGCAGCTTTATCAACTTATATATAAGTTCCATAGACGCTCTAAATTACAGGCCTTATACGTTTACACCCAACATGCTTACGTTCCTACCGTATTTGTTGGGTCACCTACATATATCTCAAATCCGGTTTGCCCCAGTTTGAAAGGTATTTTTGCGTTGATTGTCAAGTATTGGCCCTTTTCTTGAGTAGAATGCAGCGTGAAAGACAAAAGAGGGCGTCTCAAGCTAGTGCTAGCAATATGTTACAATCCAAAAGAAGTTTGGTATCGTCTTAGAATGAAGCTGAAATCCGACTATACACGTATGACTGCAGCGTGCGGACGTTGTGAAACGTGACGATGGCGGTTGGAATTCCCTCCCGAGATGATTAATATACCTAGGTATCCAGTATCTAATACTTACCTACAGAGGTACGGTACCTAGTAGGTACTTGGTTATGAAGTCGTTCACGATAACATTCATTGCAAGAACATTAACTAAAGGCCATGGTATGGTATTCATTCTACAGCTTCGATTAACTGGGTACTTCAAAAGTAGTAAAATATATATTAGAGGTAAAAGAAGCTAGGTCCTTAGCTACCTAGTAGGTAAGGTACATAAGGTAAGCAGTTGCTTAGATTTCAACTAGTACTCTTCGATTTCGGCTAGAAGCATCTTTGTGACTAAATTTGAGTTCTTACCTATACATTGATTACCAAGCCAATTCAGTTGGTATATCCGTGTAATGCGTGTCATTTCAAAGTATCGACTCTGCTCCCTTTTTCAGTAGTGGCTCTGGATCTGGGCTGAGACTTTGCCTTTGCATCTCCTTGCGCAATGATGAATTTTCTCGGATCTAACAGTCTTAGTAGGGTGCGTGATATATATCAACCTGCATTTAACGTGCGTAGTATTGGATAGCTACAGGCTGGTGGCTGAATATTGATGCCTGATAACTAGGTAATGCATATGAAATACGCACCTTGCTTTTATGAACGGATCTAGCCGTCTATTATACCATGGCATACATTCGTTACGTCTATCCCATTACCAGGTACAGAACGCAGCTATAGCACCTTCACCAGTTAGAACTTTCCCCCGGTAGATCCCAATATCTATCTTGAGATGATTAGTATAGGTGTACAATGTGCGTTCATTGGGCTGCACTTTCAGTATGGATGAGGAGGTATAGGTTATTAACATAAATAATTGGAAATTGATTATTTGATATCATGATACTAGAAACCGTTCGAAAGCATATGCGTCCTTTACGGGATATGATTCGTTATTATCATGGTTGTTTCAAAGCTCCGTCTTGTGTACAGCTCGCCTCATACCCCACAAAATTGCTTCATCGGTGCATATTTGGTAATAGAAATCCATTCTGGGGACGGCCCCCAACATCAAGATCGCTTTATGCATAGGATATCGATATGCTGTGCTCCTTTAAAGAGAAAATAACTTGATTGGAAGGGCGAATGCAACCTTGATGTTGGAAGGTAAAAAATGCGGCGATGCGCGTAGCTGAAGCTGCAAATATTCAAGCATCAGTTCTCATCCTCAACCACCCAGTTCTCAAGCCACCATGCAAGAAATATATAGTCGCCGACCTTGACGGTGACTGTTGTAGTTAAGAACTAAACACATGGTATACAGACGTATACGTACCTAGGTAGTTATGACTTGTCTGCTTCCCGCTGCGAAATATGTCACCAGTCTTTGACCTAGAATTAGAAATGGTGTATCCCCTGATCATCCCATTTAGGTAACTTATAAGTGCATGGCGGGTGGCTGATGCTAATCGTGCGATCGTGCAACGCAGGGGATAACCTTGATTATAGTTTAATACCGTAGATACAGTACTATAAATGTTTTTTATAACTTTATTTCAGTATGAACCGAATCTTCAGAAAATAGTCTATTTGTAAGTGTAGGGATAATCACCCAATGCACAGGACCAGATCGTCACATACGATGTTAAAGTAAATCCCTACCGGTACTGTAGTGTAATATGTGAAGCAGAACATGAGCGTACGCAATCCATCCATCTGGGTACCCAAATTAAATTCAAGGACCTATGCAAATTTAACAAATTATGCCGAATCGTGTCAAGGTGATCGGAGTTATAATTCGATCAACAATTATCGAATATGCCGAGATATGAGTTGGTACCCCAATCCGAAGGAGCGGATGCCTTCGTCTAGAATTGTTTGTGTGGACGCTGTGTAGGCCTCAGAACTAAAATATACCATGCTAACATCGCTGAAAATTGCGTCTAGTTCCCCCAAGAAAGTGTGGAGTTGTTCCCCACGGGGATAGGTCCGGATAACTTGAAACTCTTGGAAATTCTGCTAAGGGGCGGCCATGAAAGTAGAAAAATCATGATATATTATGAGAGCTTCCTAAAGGAAAAGCATTTAAGCAGGCGTCCATGTTTATAGTGTCAGTTGTGACTATAGCATATTGTCGTTGAGTGGTGCGCATATGAGACAAGACCCTCCACCCTCCCGCCGGCGACCCTCTAAGGTGAAATCCAGACTAGGATTCCTCCAATAAGAGCCCGCCAACTGGATGCCCAGATTTCCTAATCGAGAAAGCCTATAGGCATGGGGTCTGTGATAGCCGCCGAAGTTACCGGTTAACCCCTATATTAATCACAATATATTTCTGATGAATTACTTATCTGATTGACCCAGGAAATCCTCTTTCTAGCATCTAGTACTACTCATAGGGCTGAAAATTGATTACGATGAGGATCTCTACCGCAATCTTGGGTCTTCTGCCCTTCTTGGGCGCTGTATCGGGTTATGCTAACCCTGGTGCATGCTCGGGTACCTGCACAAATACGCACGATCCATCTATCATCCGACGATCAGATGGTACCTACTTTCGCTTCTCTACGGGCGGAAAGATCGCAGTTCATACCGCTCCGGATATCACGGGACCGTGGACATACAAAGGCGCGGCGCTCCCTTCGGGATCCAAAATCAACCTCGCTGGGAATCAAGATCTCTGGGTATGTCTAATACGGATCTACATCAATACAATTTCATTCTTTTTTGGGATGCTACGTTGCTGGTTTGCCAAGTACTAACATGCAAACAGGCACCAGACGTCTCCTTAGTTGGCAGTACATATTATCTATACTACTCCGTCAGCACATTCGGCGTCCAGGACTCCGCCATTGGAGTCGCAACATCTTCTAGTCTAGATGTAGGCACCTGGACGGACCTTGGGTCCACTGGAATCCAGTCAGCGTCTGGCGAACCATATAATGCGATCGATCCCAATCTCATCAATGCGGGAGGTACTTACCTCATCACCTTTGGTAGCTTTTGGAAGGATATCTACCAAGTACCGATGGGCAGCACGCCCAGCGCCACAGCAAGTGGCGCTTCCACCTACCAGGTTGCCTATGACCCCGTCAAAACCGACGAGGAAGGTTCTTTCATATACAAGAATGGCAACTATTATTACTTATTCTTTAGCAAAGGCAAGTGCTGCGGTTACGACACAAGCAGGCCGGCAGCAGGTGATGAGTATAAGATCATGGTTTGCCGATCTACCTCTGCGACTGGAGGGTTCGTGGATTCTAGTGGAAAGGCTTGCACTAACAGTGGTGGAACTATTGTTCTTGAGTCTCACGGAACGGTCTATGGGCCAGGAGGTCAAGGTGTATATAACGACCCCACGCATGGACCTGTGAGTAAAATGTTCAAGCCTCTTACCTATGTTTCTATCGCTAATATTTTAAAGATTCTCTACTATCACTATGTCGATACTACAATTGGTTATGCGGATGGTCAGAAGCAGTTTGGATGGAACACTATCAATTTCTCGAGTGGTTGGCCGGTAGTCTAAATTTAAGGGGTTTCAAGAACCACCATTATAATAACTGCGTCTATATATCACGATTGAATATATTGCCATGCACGATTGATTTATCACCATACTTTCAAAATTTATAATACTAAATGAAGCTTTACCCATTGATATTGAAATTTATTAATCATCTGCCAGAGACGGAGCGTTATGAGAGAAACAATGCAGTTAAACAATCCTCAACCCCCACTGGTGAAACAAGCTCTGACAAGATCGTTACAAGATACAAAGTAGACTTACCGAATATTCAGACTTCAACTCAACAGTTCAGTGCAAGGGCTAATAGTGCAAGTTGGTACTTACCTTCTCATATAGAAGAACAAGCAAAGGAACAGGGTCTCGAACTTACGATCATCAAGATCATCTATCCAGCAGTCGATTACCTGTACCCATCACCAGACAAGCCCTTACAGCGGCGCGCTCGAAGATCTCTGAGATCGCATCTTCTCCTTGTTGACGCGATATTTGGCCTTCATAGCGAACCTGTTCTTCAAGTTAGCCTTTCGGATAACTTTCTTACCGACGTCGTCCGTCGAGTAATCCGTCGTCCTCTCCTTAAGTTCGCCTCCCCACTCCAAGACCATCATATCAACCTTCTCATAGATCTGCGCTCTCGCATCCTCCCTCGAAACGCCGCTCTTCAACAAATCATCATAATCAGTGTAATTATGCCGAATGTAAGCCCGCACAGCCAACGACGCCTTCTCCGCCAAATCCAGCGTCCCCGTCCTGCCAACCCTCCCACTATGCTTCTGCATAGCCTGCCCGACGACCTGCGGGATTTCCGCCTCCGGAATCTTAGGGAACTGAGATAACACCGACTTCGAGAAGTCGGCGTTCATCTTGTCGTCCCGCTTCTTGACGGCCTGGGCGCGCGCCTCCTGCGTCCTCTCGAAGTTCTCTTGCACCTGCTCGAAAATGGCGATCGGGACGCGGATCCCGAGATGGCGTCCCTTGGCGTCGTTCACGACGTAGACCTCGTGGCCCTCCTCGCGCGCCTTCTTGCGGCAGTTGAGAGTCTTGTACGGACTGCCGCGCGGGACGTAGATGTACCGGTGGGGCATTTCGGTGGTGATGGATACCACGATGTCTTTGGGAGTCGAATCCATTTTGGAGCGAGATGAATAGAGGTTTCTTAGTTTTTAATTGCTTTTTTGCTTGGGGGAAGTGTTGTTGAGTCTGATGAAGTCTGCTCTTGGGAATCTAGAGGAGTCCACGGGCTGCTTATGAATGATTTTCGACGGTGGAAACGAGAGAAGGGTAATGAAAGAAACCGTCTGTTCGAGGAGATTACCAAGAGTATGAACAATTGTTTGTTAACTCGTCGCCAAAACAAAGTAGAGTATAAAGATATTGTTCTGGGCTAGGGATGGTCACTTGGGTGATGAGATGAACACTCTAGATTGCTTTCCCATGTCAGTTACCAATACCGTTGTCCTCTACGACATTGAAGTTCACTAGGTGCTGTCTCTTGAACAATTCTTGTCGCCAAGTTCAAAGAACATAACCCTTACGGGGTCTTTGTGTAATACGATTGAGAGTAGGTACTTGCACCAAAGAATTCACGTCCGATTCCTTGTTGACGGGAAAATAATGGAACTGCGTGAAAAGGGCGCGAACGACATATTGTAACCATCCTCGATGTTAGTCGGACGTCGATTGAAACTTACCACATCAAATTTTGGTACAAAGCAATGTGTTGAGATTCTCACTTAATGCCATTGGGCCTTATTTGTCCGAAATACAAGCTGTATTATGATCTAAAAGCACCACTGTCCAAACTCCTTATGATGCTAAGTAATTTTGTACAAACAGTAGTTAAAACCCTGATCACTCATTAAACATCACGCTCCGCAGCCCTGCAACATTACTTCCACCAATCCGACCAGCATCCTCACTATCGCCCTAGGTCATTCTGTAGGAAGTCTCGTACAAGCATATTGAACCTCGTGTCACGTTTCCTCACCACCTCGGGAGTCAACTTGCTTAGATGCCTCTCCCAAGCCATCTGACTCCAGGCGTGATAAGCTAGCTGATCCTCGTAGAGACTACCACCATTCTTGTCTATCTCGGCGGCCCATTTGCGCGCCTCATCCGAGCTTAGTTGTTCGTGCATGAACTCAATGTGATGCCAGGTCCAAGTTGGCCAGAAGAAAGCGTTTGGAGGCAACGTGCAGACCTCATCTGGATGTTCCAATTCAAGTTCTTTAGGAAGCACGACGCTGTGGTAGTTCCACTCCTGGGAGAGATCCGCACCGCTGTACTCCCTAAGCCATCTCGCAATGAAAGAGCTGTTCTTTCGAGCCACCATAATGGCGTTACACAAACCTCCGCGGTTTCCGCCCTCGTGACCTAGTATTATATCGCGCGGTGACTTGAGAAGATCGGTAAAGGGTCGGAAGCCGAAAGCATCCATATCCATGTAAATTCCGCCTTGCTCTTGAAGTAGCTTCAATCGGAGGATGTCGGATACGTGAGCGGCTTGCCAGGTCGCATCGGGTGAACTCTTTAATAAGGCCATCTCTTCCGGTGAGTGGTACACCAACTCGATATCGTCCTTCAAATGGCGGATCCACGGATTTGACAAAGGAGACGCATTGGGTTCGGGAGACGGTGGATCTGCGAGGTAGGTGTAGTGGAGCGAAATCTTTTCTGCCTTCATTCCGACGATTGCGCTCCGTACGGCGAGGTAGCAGAGGAAGTCGAAGGTGCCCGCGCTGGGCTTATTGTACGGGTTGCTAAGGCCGAAGATGAAATGGACATGGTTCGGAATCGGCTCTATTTGTTCATCGCTACCGGTGTTCAATCTGGGGGTCTTGCCGTGGAGGCAGTCGAGTTCGTGTTGGGTCGGCACGAAATCTTCTTGGACCTTCCATTGGTAGGCGAAGGGCAAAGTCTGCCGGACGCGATCACCGAACTGTCTCACGGATGGCCATAGGGGAGGGCTGAGGAGGACGAAGGCGAAGACGAGGGGGACGAGGTAGTAAATTCGGCGTCGGCGTAGCAGTCCCATGTCATAATGCATGCTGGGAGCGTTGTAAAGTAGGAAAAGAACTTCAGACGCCTACCCAACGAGCCCGGAAAAAAAACCACCAGGACTCAGCTGCAAGGAGACGGGTAAGTTCCTAAAAACGGCGGTCTTGGCGATCCTTGTAGCACGGACGCGCGGTTGCATTCACTAGCGTCGGCTCTTGTATCTGTAAATGAAACGGTATGTATTTATTAATATCATCAATCAAATAACATCATTTAGGGGTTGTTTCTTTCTGAAGTTTAGGATTAGAAAGTTTAGAGTTGAATCTGAGAAGTTCTAAGATTGAATAATGATTGATACTAAATGCTTAATAAGAACCATTGAATCAGATAGCTCCTGCTTTCAACGGATCCGTCGTGTTCATTAAGGTTGATGCCTGTAGTACTAGGTGCTAGTGGGGCTGTACAGTTGGATTCATGCAGAAATACATCATATGGATTTCAATCCTATCACTGTAAAGGGGTGCTAACTCTTGACACGCGTCATGATTAAGGCAGACCGACAGCCCTGAAGCGACAAAGTTCAGCCAAAGTTCAGCTAGAATAGGGGTCTCACAGCGGTACACGTGCCACCAAAATGCTAAAAACAAACTATTTTGCCCTACGCTAACTGCTAGCTACTAGGAGTGTAACCTTTTTAATAAGGGACCCCTTGACATCAATAAAAATTGAAGGTAACATTTGAATCTGAATTCCAACCAACAATTTATCTAGTGTAAATGGCGTTGTGACGGAAGCAGATTGTTTATTCATTGAATAAAAATATCACTCATGAGCTGGCCATAGTAGCCAGCCAGTAATTTTCTTGGATAGAATGTCGGTGCTGCACCGACTGCGGCGCCTGCGAGGGAGAAGAGGAGGATGGCTTCAATCGCCTTTTCTTTGGGTCCTAGGTGTCGCATGCCTCCTCGAAGTCACCTTTCACGCTTCGCGCTACCGAGTACCTGTACCACCGCGCGAACTCGATACTCCCTTTTACGAATCGTGTCAGGAACCGCCGACAACACCGCCTGCGACCCCACGTGAGAATGCCGCCATTGTTATGCTTGCGCGCAACCAAGAAGCCGAGAAGGCGGCCCGCTCCGTCCGAAGCATCGAGCAGCGCTTTAATCGCTGGTTTCGCTATCCAATTGTGTTCCTTAACGATGAACCTTGGAGCGAAGAGTTCATATCCCTTATGAACGCCACCACTAGCGCGCCGGTTTTCTTCGAATCCGTCCCGAAAGAAGAATGGACGTTCCCGTCTTGGATGGACAAGGATGCCGCTCAAGCGAGCATAAAAGATCAGGGCGATCGCGGAATATTATATGCGGGAAAGGAGACATACCATCATATGTGCCGCTTCTTCTCTGGGTAGGTGCGCCTGTTCTGTCGCGCGATTATGTCTTGCTAAGATTGGCGGTGTAGGAGTTTCTATAACATCGAAGCTCTCAAGAAGTATAAGTGGTACTGGCGACTTGAACCTGACGTCGAGTTCTCCTGTTCGATTACATACGATCCCTTTGTTGAGATGGCCCGCTATAAAAAAGTATATGGATTTACTATATCGCTTTGGGAGGAGAAACGGACGTGTCCTAGCCTTTTCAGGGAGGTATCGGACTGGAAGGAAAAGCAGGGTATCCCTAGCACCACTCTCTGGAAGGCGAGTGTAGATGCGTCCTGGGCGCCCTGGCCATTCCGTAGCCTGTTGAGCTGGTTCTCTCACCGCGACAGGTCTGGGGACGGTTGGAATCTCTGTCACTACTGGAGTAACTTTGAAATCGCCGATCTCGATTTTTTCCGCGGTCCTAAATATCAGGACCTCTACCAGCACCTAGAACACACCGGCGGATTTTACTTCGAAAGGTGGGGCGATGCCGCAGTCCATTCACTCGCCGTGAACATGCTTGCCGAGCCACATCAAGTACACCACTTTGCTGATATTGGATATCGCCACGATTGGTATTATCAATGTCCAGCTAACGCACCAGAGGGCCAGCTGCCCGAGTCTCAAGCATTGAACGAAGTCCAAAAGACCTGGGCAACTGAGATCCCAGGTGGTGTAGGCTGTCGTTGTGATTGCGACGGTCGCCGAAACAGAAACCATGCTACCTATTGCTTGAATAAAATGAAGGCACCTAATACAGCTCACCGTCCTTGGTCTACTTGGTTCCTCAGCTTCATCTTCTAGGATATATACCTAAACGACGCCAGCCTAGAAGACTCTTACAGGATAGGCTCTAAGGAGCATCTAATTCTGAATACTCAAATGTTACACGCATATTAGGAGGCATTGCGAGGCCCACAGCTTCGCACTTACACTTATACCCCAGGCCTAGGATAGAAGCACATAGAGCAACACAGTAGCTCTATTATTGGATACCTAATGTTGATGAACCCTAAGGAAATTCCATGTTGACCAGGTGTGATCTACGAATCTAAGTTATCTTACAGCCATCTAGCTATCACATAACATGGGACAACCACGACTCGCTTCGGGTTGTGGAGAGATGGATTGTATATATAAGATATATATCTGAATGGGAAAGAGGTTTTGCATAGCGATGAATTTATATATATGCCATCGCTCAGCGTTCGCCCAACTGTCCGGGAATTTTGGGATTGCGACTACGGGTTTTCATATGGCCTAGTCAGGACATGCTCATTGGGAAATGGGTTACAATAAGGACTTGACGGAAATAAATCTTGCCGTGTTTGTTTCGTTTGACGTAGCTATTAACGGTACCTAGCATATAACAACTGCCGCCTTTGTTGTACCGAAAGGACCCCCTTTATGCTTGGCTTTATACGCATTATGTTGCTAATGCACAGGAGTACTGATGGTTACGCAGGCTATGCGTCGATTTCAGATTCTCTCCAGGTTATACCTCGATCGTTTTGCTATAACAAGACTGAACCTCCCGGCCTTGGTTCTTGTCCACGTTATCGGATATAGCAACGTCGCAGAGTAGATCATCTAAGGAGACGATAAGGTTACCAAAGTAGATAATGCTCGTCTTCTCGTCCGGTAGATGAAAAGTTTCCATGAGGCTAACCAATTTGCCGGATTACTTCGGTTAGGTCGCGAAGCTGTACTCAGATTGTCCGACCCAGCCTCCGAAAATCTGAGGCGAAGAGTTGTGCCAATTGCTTTCAACTCGGGAATCGTTCCCACCCCTAATCGTTTACGAGATGTTCTCAGAATCGATTACCATATCTTCGTCCGCAGCTTTGCTCGTCTTTTGCTCAGAAACATCTATACCCAAAAGTCAGCAACCCCAAGTCTCTCCCCCTTCCCCACTCCTCAAGCAATAGTCTGAAATCTCAACACATACCCTTCATCTCGATCTCTCCCTCAGCATCCATCTTCCGCTTCAGCGCATACCCCATTTTCTTCTCCAACTTGCGCTTCTTCTTCGAGCTCAACGCTGCATTTGGCCCGCTCGTTGGCAATAGTCCTGTTCGTGCGCCACGCTTCTGGTCTGCCTTTGCGACTCGATTGTCCTTCTTCGAAGCCCCGGCTACGCGCTTCTTGTTCGCCTGGCGGGCTTTAGCTGCGCGCGCGGCGAGTCGGTTCTTTGAGGGCCCGTTGGGGTTCTTGACGGAGGGCATTTTGGCTCGCGATTGATGTGATTCGGGATTGGGTATGTCGGATTTAAATTAGAAGTTGGTGAGCGTGCTTTAACGACGGGTGGGAGACTGGACGATAGAGAATATGAAAATAAAAATTTAGTGGGGTCGTCGGCGGAAGTACTCCGTGCCCCGCTATGCAGTTATCTTATCGGGAACACCTATCTGTGAACCTTACCTGCTTACGTAGCTTATGCTTACATAACAGTTACTACTACCCCTATTTTGTTGGGTTGGAGTACGAGCTGACGAGTAGTAAGCAGCCACTTGATCGAACTAGTAATCCTTTTAATGCCAATGATATTAATAAATCAAATCATATCTCGTTCGGATTGTAGAATTCATATTATTCCAAAACTGCGATACTTTGAAAAAAGCTAACTTAGTACGTGGTTGGATACAGTTGTTGAATTGCGATCTCTTGCTCATGGATAACTCACCCACTATAAGGAGCGCAAAGACGGCCTTCAGAGACCGCAAGGTAATATATATTGAAGTTTCCATTAGGCCCCAACTTACTTCAAAATGAGCCCAATACCGATATCCATCACAGGATCACTATGCGAACTTTGCCACCAATTCATCAGCAACCTCTTCGCCTTCAACTTCACCATCCAAGACACCTACCCCTCCCGCTGGCAACCAAAAGATTCAGAATGGACCCCGGAAAAGCCCTGGGGCGACGGTTTTCACCACCACGAGACCCTCGCAGCTCTGGCACAAAGCGCCAGTACATGCGAACTTTGTAACGTCCTGCACGCAGACCTCTCGGCCATGGACGAATCCCTGCACCAAGGCTGGCTAGGTCTCTACCCCTTCTACTCATCCGGACGCATAGGCGCAAACAAATCCAAAGGCGTGTTCCGCGCCGGCTTCCGCTCCTCCCTAGAAAAAATGCCATGGGGCAGTAGTAAGATCGGGAGTATCCCGCTCCACAGCTTCAAAGTATGTCGGCTAGGCGCATTGAACGAAGGCGAGCAGGTTCCTTGGCTCGACACATACAGACGTCTGCCCGCGGTAAAGCCAACACTCACACCAAAGGACGTCGTGGGCAAGATGTCGGACTGGCGGAGTGAATGCCGCGATAACCACATCCACTGCGGTAAAGCTCTTCCGATCCGTGAACTGCCTACGCGGGTCATCGATGTTGGGGAGGATCATAGCGTAGAAGCAGAAGCAGAATCGCATATCCGCCTCTACGAACCCCCTAACGGCAAAATGGCGCCCTACGTAACCCTAAGCCACTGCTGGGGCGGCTCCATCCCCTCTGTTACACTAACCACCAACAAGACCGCGCGAACAGACTCCTTACCCATCTCCTCGCTCCCCCAAAACTTCAAGGATGCAATTGAAATCACACGGGCCCTGGGGATCCGGTACCTATGGATCGACGCGCTCTGCATAATCCAAGACTCAAAACCGGACTGGAGCCGGGAAGCCGGGAAAATGAGTTCCGTGTACGCGGGCGCCACAGTCGTGCTCTCCGCCCTCGACGCGCCGGGCAGTACGGCCGGGTTCCTGAAACCAGATCGCTTGCCCTTAGCCACCCTTAACGCGGAATACGGGGTTCAAAAGGTCCTTCCGGAATTAAATGATTACTTGGAGACGTGTCCGCTGGTGACGAGAGGGTGGTGCATGCAGGAACGGTTGCTGGCGCCGAGACTGCTGCATTTTGGACGGGAGCAGTTGTTTTGGGAGTGCCATACCTTGTTCCAAGCTGAGGACGGACGGGTTTTTACGGGGGAATCTGATGGTCATGTTATGGCGGAATTTCTGCGTATTCGGAAACGTATTGGGGTGGCAGCTGCGTATGGGGAGCCGTTGGATTGGAATGCGTGGTACCAGCTCTTGCAAGAGTATACGACGCGCCGGTTCACGGTGTCGACGGATAAACTACCCGCGCTTGCGGGCGCGGCGGGTTTGTTTATGAATGCGAATGCGAAGAAGGGCGCGACGTATGTTGCTGGCTTGTGGAAGGAGGATCTGGCGAGAGGTCTGCTTTGGTGCGCGCATTATGATCATATGCCTGGGAGGAAGGTCTGGGGTGTCTCGGCGGTTGATCGGATATCTACGCTTTCCAAACCACCCGAGAAACGTGCGCCGAGCTGGAGCTGGGCGGCACTGGATGGCCACTTGGATTTCTGGGCGCTGCGGGTAGGAGGTTTTGTCGTCGAAGTCCTAGATGTCAAGATGAGTGTTGGGGAGAACGAACTTACGGAGGCTTTCCCGGACGGGGTGGTAAAACTTAGGGGTCGGGTTGCGCGGATGTTCTATCATGCTCCAGAAGAAGCTAAATACGAAGTCGGGACCTTGACTTTTCAGCGGACAGATCCTCTGAGTGACGAATCAAGTGTGCTCAGTAGCTGTGTGATGGATTTGAACCGTCGAAAATCGCAATTCTGTTGGGTAATAGTGATTGCGCAGTCGAATGACGATTGGTATTTGCTTGCACTTAAGAAAAGAGATGATGGATTGTTCCGGAGAATAGGGATGGTTACAGCGAAAGGTGTGAAGGTCGATCCGGAGAGATTCGAAGTTCAAGAAATTCAAATTACTTGAAGAGATTGGAAAAGAAAGAAACCGTAAAAGTGAATTTGGGAATCATTTAAAAAGAAGAGAGGCGAACGTATCAAGTCTCTGGATTGAAAATGAAAACGTGGGTGAAAATACCCATTTGATCTCGAGATATGCATCACCAGGATCAAATCGCGGATGCATCGTGATGCAGACAAGAAGCTGGAAGAGCAAAAGGCAAAAAGGACAAATTGAAGCAACCGTCCTCAGGGCCCAGACTCAGGTATTTGGCTCCCGAGCTTCTGCGCCTCCCTCTGTCGGATATTTCTTTGCAACTACCTTTTCAGGTCCTGGTTCTGCCAGGAATCGAACCCCTAGACCTCCCGTTCCAGGGAGACATTTTTGGGTAAGTGTCCGTGTCTGAGGCATCAACTAAACCGACCACTTGGTGGTTACGTTGGTGAGCCGCCCATTTTATTTTTGGTTGAAAATTGTACTGTTGTTAGGGTATATAAGGTTTACTTCGGAGGTGGTGGGTTATTGCCTGGCAGCATTAACCACTTAGCGTGGACGGTCACGACGACAATGTTGACGAGAGCTTTGACCATTACACTTTTTTTCATTATTCATACTGTCTAAATATTTGAGTGTCTACCACTCAAGTCGGTCGTCGCATACCAACTGAACGTCGTAACGCTCATTACCTCCCCAGACCTTCGCACCCGAATTACAAGATGCCACGACGCTCCTCAAGTCGCTGATCATACCACCCGGTCCGCTTGCATATACGGTTGTCGAGCCTTTTACGGTACCTTCGACGAACTCCTTCACTATCCTTTCGAGGTCAGGATGTGTATCGAATCCCTCTCCTCCTATCCTTTGCACATCCAAAGTCGAGTTAGACTGCACCTCCTTAATTGAGGATCCTGCAGAGCAACATGCGCCAGCTTTCGCAGCTGCATCCCCCTTTTCCGATATATCGTCGCTACTTGATAGATGCTTAACACTTGCTTCTCTGGTCACATATATATGGACCTCGATCTTGTGCGCCTTAGCGGCCTTGCGAATATCGTTGAGCTCCTTCTCGATCCAACGCGTGTCGTCCTTCTTTCGAATCGCCCAGACCAACTGTATTTTTCGGTCTTTCACTTCCTTCTTTTCTATTAAGCCGAGGAGGACCGGCAAAACGTATGTGATACCTGTGCCGCCGGCTACGCAAAGCACATTGACGTCAGGCGTTAAATGTTCCACTATCGACTCCCCATAGGATCCTGATAATATCAAAGGAGTTGTCGCGCTCGGTGCCCCCGCCAATTTCTTCGCGGCTAGTTGCGCTACTTTCTTTGTCTCGCCCTTCTTCGCCCTCAGGATATACGAATGAGAGACGAGCCCATTTTCTACCTTTGGAAGATTAAGCGGCGTAAAGGGGTGTGATTGCCAGATACTGCATTCCGAGAAACATAGGTAAAAGTGTTGTCCGACTTTCCACGGATCTTGTGGGTGTTTAAAATCCATCCTTACTACATCTCCATGCTCGGAATCGGGAAAGTACGTCAAGGATGCGGGTGCAGCTCTAAAACCCATCGAACCATCGGGAAGATATTGGTAGTGGATGAGTGCCGAGCGAAAATATCTGATTCCACGATCCAGGCCCCAAATAGCCAACCCGGGAATCAGGAAACATTTCAAATTCGCCCAGTGGCCCCAGCAAGCTCCTATATATACCATCGCCAAAATATAGTGTGCCTTGCGGAAAAACTCGTAACCTGTCAGACGAATTCCCCAAGGCGTGCTCAGAACGAATAAGAGAAGAAGCAGGCCTAGCGCAACAACTCCCCATATCATATACAGCTGCGCAATCCATTCTTGCGCAGTTGTAGGCTGAGGCTGGTATAACCGGACTTCAACAATCGTCCAGGCGATACCGTGCAGAGTTCCTTGGATAACGATGATGTAACCCAGCCACCGATGAAGAAAGTTGAAGCTCTGATAGGGAAGACCGGTAAGCAGAGAGAGGATTGACTCTCTGCTCGACAGCATGACGGAGAGCGGCGTAAGAGCATAGGCGAAAACACCAATTCGATCCGACCACGGACCTAAAGTCGTTCTGGTATTGTAAAGACCGGGCTTGTTCTTTACCGGCGTGATCCACTTTTCGTAAGTGAGGCCTGTGAAACTAAATATGAACAGGTAACCTGCCAGGACAGCCAGAATTGCGACTTGGAGTTGCGTCGTTCGGCCAAAAATGAATCGCACGGAGTCGGGTAATAAGTAACGACGAGTTAATGATGCTACTGTCATTCTTATTCTCGAGCGCCGTTCCGCTATCTTTTTCGTCAGTTTTTCGCTATCGAAGGCCCCCGCGAATACTTCGTCGGCGCGAGGGGACGGGAAGACCCGTCTTCCAATAGCCCATAGTAAGAGAACACCACCGATTATGGCCCAGAATATGCCGGAATAGACCATTGTCAGGTCATGATTCGCGTATACTTGGTCCAAGTAGGCGCACGATCCAGCATCATTCGTGCACGGGATAGCTCGGTCGACATAACCCCAGTGTTTCTCGAGGTTGCTCGCTGTGGTGAGGTCCTGGATATGGCGATCAACCAGGCGACTCTCCATGGCCGCCATCTTGCGCGATTCGCCTTGACGATACACAGCTAGAAAGCGTTGATCATGTATGACAAACGAGCGACTGACGGGGTCTAAGGAGCGGGGAGATTTTGTTTAATACCTTAGACTGCGACTGAAGGTATTTGATGCAGACTAGTTCCCGTCAAATTTCCCGAGGAAGGTTGATCAAAAGATGAGATGATCTACATTCATTCCTGGGAACCATTCGACGGAAAGATGATATAATAAGTGGACGAGAAAAGTGCAGCTGGTCTATGCACAACACCATCTATCCGATCTAACGTCGTACCCGCGCGACGGGGCAAATGCGGCGCTATCCTTCCATGCTCGAGCTGATTCCTCATCTTGTTAATTAAGAGGCCCAGCTACTATCAAGGTCCTCCGTTAAAAAGTTGATTGGAAACCTGCTCAAAGATTCCAGATGTCTGATGTTACCCTTTGCTATCCCGCGATGGGTTACGAAACATACGTCGCCCGGGCCTTAAGCCTCTGAAGGAAAAGCCTGAGAATAATTGAGCACGTTTTCCAGGGGTCGTAGAAGACTTGGCGGACAAGGATACAGGTGTCAATAGGGCCAATGGAATGCTAGACTTAGCAACCATTGCGGCGACGAACCGTTAAAGAATCAACCCGATGGGTCAAAATGGGTCGAACAATCGGGAATGTGATCCACTTTGCCCAGATGCCGCTACTGCTAGTAGATCATCTGGGATCATCTGGCAGTCTGGATACCCGCAAGGATACGTAACGACCCGCCACATGCTTCTAGCGCCCTAAGGAACAAGGTAGGAACAAGGTAGGAACGAGAGGGGTTCTATTGTTTCTTTATCTAAGAAAGGAAGAAAGAACGAAAAGAGATGGGAATTAATCGATGGCACGGTCGTCGCCAAGTAATAAGTCCCTCTTTCAATCCCCATCAACTCCATATCGACCATCCTAAATAGCGAAATCTTGCTCTTATACTCTCATTTTCCCATAAGATATCGTCATCCGTGTACGTTGCGTGTGGAGAAAAGGCCTCAAAGATAAACATAAGAAGCGAGGAGAGATAGAAGTCGAATTCCAAGTCCTTTACCGCCTGCGTTCAAGGTCAACCCTAGGCATTCGTTTAGTTCCGGAGCCAATCGCAGATTACTTGATACGGATTGCTCGAAATCATCCTCCGCACGAGCGCAACGGGAAATATATTCATTTTACCGGCACCTCCTAATTAACCGCAAGGATGGATATGGATATGAGCAGTAGCAATAGCACCTGCACCCAATCGGTACGTGTGACTAAATCGCATTCAAGACAAGCCGACTGGACGACAACTGACCGAGATCGTAGATGACATGGAATTGGAATACGGTCGGTACATGTATGACCGCCTCAATTTATTCAACGGAAGTACGGCAGAGATGGTGTCTAACAATTGGCAGGTTTCCTCGCCGAATCATGGCTAGTTGAAAGCGAAGGCGCGTTCGCAGCCTCTTGCATCGGCGTCTTTCTCCTTGTCATATGTCTCGAGTTTCTCCGTCGTCTAGGAAAAGAATACGACAGTTTCATATTACGACAATTCCAGCAACACGCGGTCGCGCAATTCCGCGCATCGAAAGAAGATGGCTCGTGCTGTTCCGACGCGCCGGCTCCGGGCCCGCAGATCGTCACGTTCAGAGCCGCACCCTTGCAGCAGCTGATCCGCTCGGTCATACATGCCGCGTCTTTCGGTGTCGCGTACATACTTATGTTAATAGCGATGGCCTTTAATGGATACATTATAATAAGCATCATTATCGGAGCTGGTGTGGGAAAGTTCTTGTGCGACTGGATGATTGCGAAAGTGGTAGTTGGTGAGAGTGAAAGCCAGCCTAGTAAAGCGGCCGAGGCACTGGAGGAGGCATCGGTGTGCTGCGGTTGATTTGAAATGATGACGGATTTATGTTCAGATACCCCTTATTCAATGTTAGCTTATATTTAGCAGGCGATGGACGATGATTATAGAATAATTGATGACTATATTTTTATCTCGGTTCATATCGCTAGGAAGCCTACCTAGTCGCTCTAGGTCAAAAGAATTACTTGACGCCCAAGCGTGGTAGACCAACGTACTAACTCGAAGCTAATTGAAATTGTCTGTGAATTTCAATACCCCTAGAGCCACAATGAGATGATCGACGTCCTCTCCTTTCTCACATGATTATTATAGCCTCGCTAACTTTCGTCGTCATTCCCCTGGTATGACCAGAAGTACGAGGACCTAAACTCTTACCACCCACTCAGCCACAACGATGTCGTTCCTACCATACAGAGAAAAGAAGAACTTTTCAATACTCTACTGCATCAAGTTTAGCATTAACCATTAGAATATCATTACATGTCCGAACTTTCGCGAAAGAAGACGAAAAGCCGTTTACGACGATCAGATGAATCATATTTCGGAGAAAGTACGTAGATGTTTGGAACGCCAGACCGAGAAAATGGCGGCAGCAAAGTCTAAGCTCCGATATCGACCCTTCAGATTCAAGGATCATCGAATTCATTATAGTTGATCATGATCATCTTGTTGTTGAGGGGACGTTGAAGAGCGTTTACAATATGAGGGGTTGTCATCTAACCGAATGCTACCGAGGAAGTCATTCGCGACCCCATACTGAATGATTGGGTAAGACGACACGTAAGCTTCTGAGTTGATAAATAGAGTTACGTCGTCAATATTGAATTCGGATGGAAGTTATTCGGAGTCTCGCCGTCTCGGAGGCGATGCGGCTCCGTGTGGAGTTGGGGTATAAAACCCAAAAAGACAATTCGAAGGAGTAATTGGTCAATTGCGACTATCACAGGCCAATATACAAGTTAAGCGACGATTAAATAGCTGCACGTTGCTTATTGTTGTCCTATACTCTATTACCGCGTCATATCCAAGTCTCACAGACAAATCAATGACATTTTCTTGATGTCATCGACATCTCGCTAGCTCCGTCGATCGGAAAGGTTCCTGGTCTAAGATAAACGCCAAGAAGGATATAAAAATGAATAGTAAACAGAAACTTGAATTCAGAAGTAAACATTGAGACCAGTAAAGAATTGAGCATTCAACCTTCGCATAGTTACACAGAACACCCCTATTCCAGCAATCATGAGCAACCCAAACAACCCTAACATTCTGCAACGCAGCACTCCCCAATGGGGCCTCTACCAAAGGGAACTATTCTGGGGCCCAAACGAGAATAAACATCCGCCTTTTAACACGGGTAATTCATAGAAAACATATCTTTATATAATGCTTTCTAACCGTTACAATAGACCCCGACAAGCTCAGAGCAACAGCCAAAGAGCGCCTGAGCCAAGCTGGATGGTAACCCTAACCCCTCCTCCGACCCCACCATCAACTTCTACCCCAACCCTAACTCAACCTCAACCCCAACTCCCATCCTAACCCTTACCCCTAATTTTACCCCACCCCCAACCCCTTTTCCTTACCTCCGCAAAACCTAACCCTAACCACCCTCCCAGGCACTACGCCTCCTGCAACGCCGGGCAATCCCTAACCCACCACGCGAACCGCGCCGCCTTCTACCGGCACCAAATCATCCCTCGCATGCTCATCGACACCACGGCACGAGACACCCTAACCCAAGTATTCGGTCGCCGCGTCTCCGCGCCCATCGGCTTCGCGCCGATAGGCATAAACCGCATCTACCACGCGACGGGCGAGCTGTCGCCTGCGAGGGTGGCGGGGGAGTTGGGGTTGTTGTATTGTTTGAGTTCGGCCGGGAGTTATAGTATTGAGGATGTGGCGGGGGCGAATGAGGAGGGTGCTAAGAGACGGGAGGGTGGGAAAGGGGATGGGGGAGCGAGGTGGTTTCAACTTTATTGGAGCCCGGACGATGGCGTTGCGTTGAGTATGCTTAAACGCGCTGCGGAGAATGGGTATGAGGCTTGTGTGCTCACTACCGATACGTGGCAGCTTGGGTGGCGGCACGATGATGTTATGCATGGGAACTATGCCTTCTACCACGATCACGGGGCCGGGGATTTGGGGTTAAATGATCCGGTTTTCGTGGATAGAGTTAAGGAGGCCGGGATGGATCCGGCGGGTAAGGAGGATAAGATGAAGGTTGGGGCGAGCTGGATTGATGGACATATTTGGCATGGACAGTCGTTTTCGTGGGAGCGGATCCCGTGGTTGATGGAGAATTGGAAGAGGTTGAGTGGTGGGAAGCCGTTTGCGATTAAGGGGATTCAGAGTGTGGCCGATGCGAAGAAGGCGGTGGAGCTGGGGGTTGATGGGATTGTGGTGTCGAACCATGCGGGAAGGCAGGTTGATGGTGCAATTGCGAGTTTGGATGCGCTGGAGAAGATTGTGGATGCGGTTGGGGATAAGATATACGTGAGTATCTACCAGTTCATAGCGCGGTTTGAGTCGCGGGTAGGGAGGGATTGCTAACAGAGACAATAGATCATGTACGATTCGGGAATTCGCAGCGGGGCCGATGTCTTCAAAGCACTTGCGCTCGGGGCCAAGTTCGTGTTTATAGGACGTTTATGGGTTTATGCCCTTGGATCTGGCGGCGAGGAGGGCGTGAGACATGTGATGAAGAGCCTGCTGGCGGATTTCGATATCCTTATGAACGTCGCGGGGTACCCAGACTTGAAAGAGATCAACCGCGATGCTCTCGACTCATTGCCTAAGGGGGGCTACTATCCCACCACGACTGAGATGGCTTGAGTACCTACCCCTCCTAAAGTACTGGCAATACTCTGGTCGACGAGCTACCTCTACTCATAATTTTCTTTCAAGGTATACTTCACTAAGAAGAATAAGAGCGGAATCCAGCGACAAATGGAATGTTCTTGTCTTTGTTATAGATATCTTCATAGTCATCGAGCGAACTCAAAGTTTCCCTTACGAATTCAATTCGATATTTCTTATATATACATCTTTACCGCTATATATCCCACCAAACTTCTGATTATGTCTTCACCTCCCCTTTAACCAGTAACATTGAAGTAGTTGGCAGCAATGGGGTCCTTAAGGCCTGCTGCGGTGATGAACTTCGGGACGTTGAAGCCAGTCTTTTGGCTCTGTAGCATCTGGTTCGCGGCGGCAGGGATCGCCCAGTTCTCCGGCTGCTCCCACAGGAGATTCGTGTATCGGTGCGGATGCGGGGGATTCTCGGCTGGTGGTGCCGGTGCGAACCATGCCACGGGGGCGTTGGATGTGGACGTGAGAGTCGTCACGCCCTCAGCTGATGGGGAGCCGCTTGCCTTAAAGTCCCGGATTACGGTGTGTAGGTAAGTGGTAGGTTGGCCTGCGCCGGGGTTCACGAAGTTCGTTGAGCTAATATCGCGTCATGTTAGCGAGAACGCCCAGTGTTCTTAGGATATAGCAGTGAGGACATACGCATCGAGGTCTGATATCAATTAGCTGGCTGGATCTATGAAGGTCTGAAAAGGGGTGGTGCCTTACCGATTAACATCCAGATATAGGTACCGTCCGCTGTACCATTCAACCCAATTGTTGGTTGCCTTGAAGTTTCGGTCTTTGCAAAAGCCAAACCTGGTGTCACTGACTTGGTTCCGAAGGTGACCTCCAGCTTCTGCTCAACAACGGGGGTAAACCCTGACGGAGTCTGAGCAGCGGAAACGCCAGCAAGAGCCAATGCGGACAAGATACCAGAGCCCTTCATCTTGAGTTTCGATGTTGATGATAATTACTAAGTCTTCTACTTGGATCGTCGGCCCATCCTCTCGGTGAAGCTCCCAGGAGCCTGGTCGGGTATAAATACTATCCCGCCATCGAGGACTAGGCTCTCACGCAATAGCTTACGCGGAGCTTCTTTACATTGCCCAGGGTCTTGTAATCTACACCAGGCCAATATCATCGCCGTCTCGTTTATATAAGCTTGATGGCTAAATAGGGAAATTTCCTATTCGAGCCCGGTCGCCCCTTGTTTATAGTCAATCTTCCGGCTTGGCGAATTAGATCAAAGCATTGCCTCATGCGCGGGTCCCCCGCAAATTGATGGCAGTTATATACACTGGTCTAGATCTTGATGATCGTCGCTGATCAGTTACTTGGTGCTGGTGCGTCTCCTACCTACTATAGTGCTAGAAAAGATTACTTAAAGAAGTCCTTAAATAGTAACTTTGAAATTAGCTACCTACTGGGTAGGAAGTCACTCTATGTTTATTCCTTAGCACAGCAATAAAACTTATAGTAGTAGTAGTAGTCATAACGCGGTTGCTATTAACACGGGAGGCAGCTACTCTGACGCAGCTTTTTCAGAGCCTCCCCAAGGTAGTAGTACCTAGGTGCTAAGCTGAAGATCTCATCACACCCTTTTAGTCTACCTTTAGACGGACTATCAACCCTGCAATAGAAATCCATCGTCCTTGTCCCACTTTAAGTAACGCGTATAGTCGCCAATGTTATCCAGCATATCATCGAACTTTCTGCGAACTTTACCGTCGAAGAGTTCCGGTTGCCATGTTAGTAGCCAAGCCTTGATCGCAAAGTAGCCCAACTGCCCACTGAGGGGATTATGGATATAGTAGAACTTCCACTGAATCGCGTGTTGCATAGCCTTCTTCCCCCAGACCATGGTCTTCAGGTATCGTCGACGACGTTGACGGGTGCTCCTGAGCATGAAGAGCTTTTTCTTCTTGAACTCGATGCGGCGGCTTGTACGTTCGATGGTGGATGGTCTGTTGTGGGGTGTTTTGAGGTATCTCTTGCGAAGCTGTCGTCGCTTCTGCTCAGGAGTCATCCACTTTCGGATAGGTGCTAGCGTGGAAGGGCCGTCGGTAGGGGTTGCCTCTTCGGTGGGTTTACTATCGATGAGCTCGGAGGCACAGTTCTCGCGGACTTCGTCGTTCTCCAAGGCAAGTTTGAGCATCTCTTTCTGGATGAGCTCCGTGAGATCGTCAAGTCCTAGATCGTGGAGTTCTTTAGGACCCATGGGCGTAGTCGGATGCGACGGTGGGCTTTTGATTCCCTTGACTGCCTTCTTGTATGCCTTCTCGTTCTTGGCTACATTGCGCTGGACCTTCAAGCGCACGTTTCGAAGTTTATCGACTGAACCCTGAAGCCTTGCCAAATCGCGCTGACATGACTTGAGCAACTTTTTGCGAGCAGCTTTGATCTTCGTTTCATGAGCATCAAACTTGTTCTTCAGATCATCCAAGAATCTCTTGTGAAGTTTGATCTCCAACGTTTGCATTTTACGAGCGATGTTGTAAAGTTTAGCATCCGTGATAATATCCGTGGGTTCCTTTCTCATTGCGGACGTGTCGCGCCGGTGGGCTTTGCGAGGAACCTTCTTAATGCCTGCCTTCTCGTGACCTAGCTTCTTGTCACATTGCTTCTCGTCGCTGGGATTTTTGGCGTGTGACTCCTCAGAGTCGTCTTTCGACGCCATGACGACCGATTTGCAATGTTGTAGATGGAAATGGGGGAAAACGTGTAAGATGTAAATTTTACATGTTTGGGTTGGAAACGGATTCTGGGAGGAAAAGTTAAGGAATGGCAGAAACGAAAAGATAAGAAAACTTTAAAATACCATTCTAGAATGGAATTGAGAAATCGTCGAGTGGGCGGTTTAGTTTCGAGTCGCCGTATGTGTTGAAGAAGAAACCGTGAGGTGGATCAGGAGTGCAGGGTCTCCTTTTCGAACTTGACTCTCACGACATGTCGAAAGATTACGGGTGGGAACAATGATGTGAAGTACATCAAATATTATAATAATTCACCCAAAATACTTCTATTCTTTGATGGTGCTAATAGATATGGGAATATCTTATACCTCAATCTTTTATGATTATGGCTATCTACATGAGATGATATAAGCGATTGCTTCGCCGTGAATAGGAGTAAAATAGGGGAATTCTTCTAATATCTTCGGCCTTTCCAGGTTTACTGGACATCTACAGCTTCAAGTTATCTAGCAGATACCTAGGCATATATAGGTCTTGCTAATATGATCAGAGCAGCGAGTGAGGCTAACACATGGGCACCCAGCATGTATACTGGGAATGGGAGAGTAGGCGGTAGCCATAGCGAGTACTTAAGCGACACACTATTTCAAGAGCAACCATGTGTCACAATTTAACTAAAACTATTATGGACTATAATATTTGTATGAATATTCCTATATAAAACTTAAGTCCTATCAAAAACTTAAGTCCTATCAGAGTATGATCCAACCTCCCTTAAACCCAAGTCCAAACGCCTGTGGTCTATGCAATAATAAGAGTGAAACCCCCCTCTTAGGTCGGCTGTCATCAAGATCAACGAGCGTCAATGCTCGAGTCGATCTGATGAGGGTTAGTGGGCAACCCCATCGCTATTCTTGCCCACGGTGCTTGGGCTTTCTAAGCTGCTATCATCCCGGTGCATTTTCGGACCTTCATCCTCGTCCTCGCTCATTAAACCTTCTAGCTCGAACTCTTGGGCGTCTCTGACAGGTATGCTTCCATTTACTCGAGGTCCCAGTCGACCATTAGCTACATCCTTCGCAGGAAGCGAGGGATTGCTGTTGCGGTCGTATATACCGAGAAGTACGTTGGTGAAAAGGAAGATGATGAAGGCGAGAGAGTATAATATCAAGATATAGGCAACATGATCCATGCCCGAGGAAGCGACCAGGGCCATCTGCTCTTCTGTGGCACCCATGAACAAAAATCCAGAGGCGTAAAGTAACTGTCAATGTTTGTTAGTAGGGTAATAGATGGAATATATTGGGGTGTGAAACTTACGAAGACGGGGACATATTGAAAGCTGCTTATTTCACGGCCGTCCTCGGACATGCCAGTGCGATCCCGTACAACAAAGGATACTTCGATGATTCGAGTAGCACCTGCAGCCATTAGAGTATACCCGAACATCTTGTGGGTCTCGGCGCTGATCATTAGATCTTGAGGATGCGCGCTCATGGCCCAGCCGGTGATCAGAATGACAAAACCGGGTATGAAGTTACGCTGGGGTCTGCCGTCTCGATCCCTGCTCAACCAAACTCCGGCTAATCCTGCAGCCCACCATATAACGCCCATGGTGGTATGTTGCCAGTCATTTTTAACCCATGCCGTGCCCCATCGGTGTTCTGTGAAAGTGTTGACCACCCCCCAAGCAGCGATGAAGGAGCTGTCGAAGAATTCTTGCGATCGGCCGGTACGCTTGAGCCATAGCTGTCCTACGAGCAACATAATCGTCAAGATTATGCCATAAGCAATAAAAGCACTTCCCATGATAAAATGCGCTAGGCATTGACCAAGGTGATCATCCTGACAGAAACCAAGAGCGGTGATGCCACCGAACAACATCTGTGTCCATGAGAGCACGGGTATAAGTTTACCAACGATGCCGTGTCCTATCTTAACGAATCGCCTAATCTTCCCATTGATGCCTTTCTCGAGATGTAGTTTTAGGTAAATGCCCATGAGGATCTGGGCGAAAAGGAAGAAGGAAAGCGGCGATGCGAATTTGGAGTGGACGTTGTTATGGCGGAATTCGCGACCGCCGTGCATGTGTCCTAAGGCGTATCCGAGGATTGCTAATGCGGTTCCGAGAACTTGAACTGGGACGTGCCATCGGGATTTAATGATCTACAGAGACGAGGGGCACAGGTTAGATTGAAGATCATTAGATAGGGAGTGTAGAATGTAGAATGCATACCCCAAAGACCATACCCAAGGGGAAGATGATGCCCCAGGCAAACATTTGTATGAAGATGTGAATCCATAATGTCGTGTCCTATACGAATAATCAGTTTCCGAGACTTCCGTCGGTAGTGTTTTTGTTCTTATGTGGCCAAAACATACAATCGGATCGACAGAAATAGTCTGCCCTTCCTCGATATGCGAAGAGTCGTGATCGTGAGCGGAAGCCATCGGTAGAGCAGCTAGACCTAGAGCTAGCAAAAAAGATGGTAAAGGAGAGAAAGCCATCTTCGCAGTCGTGTCGAGCCGCCGTCCCGCCATCATACGTTTCGGAGAAGAGAATCTGGGTCCTGACGGTCCAAACGCAGGGTCGGGATCCAACTCCAACCCCTGAAGCGAAGCGTTTCGACTATCGAACCAGAAAGAGACAAGGGGTTAATTATTCCAAAAGAAGAGTTTACAAAAATAGAGATGATGACAAGAACTCAATTCTCAATTACATTTACAAGAATGTTAGGAATTCGAACATACATATTGTAGTTGTCGGATTTGAGCTTGTTGAGTTGAAAGTTGAAGAGGGGAAAAAGTCAGAAAGTCAGCGATATTGTTGATCATTGATTACATCTTGAATTTTCGGGAACGCGACGCCATTTGGTCTTGGTCTTCGTACTTTCCTTCCCTTTAGGTACTTCCCTCTTACCACAATTCGCTATCCGATTCAGCCGAAGCTAGATGTACTACGTTGTACAAGCCTTACGTAACCCCTCTTCGGAATGCGGAAAAGGCCAGTGCTCGGCAAGTGCTGGTTCGTCCCATAATACCTAAATTTAAATACCACGACCTTGATTGGCCAACCCGTCGTGAATTCGTATTCCGGGTCCACTTATACAAATGTACGGAGATGATAGATCTAGCATCCATACGTACATCACCAACTTTCATCCAATTTTTATCCAGTTTTTCTTTTCTATCCGAACACAACCTTGAATATTAAATCTCATAGTATCTCATTCAAGATCTTAATAAATATTAGACGGGCGTAAATTCACCTTCAATTGATTGCAGCTACATACCTCATACTGGGAGTCTCGATTTCTTATATCGTCTTCTTGACTTTACTATTAAATACCCACTCTTCGAAGCGCTATTCTTAGAGGCCTCCTGTATCACTACTAACACTGCGAAACATCGAGACGGTTACCTAGTAGATGTCGCGTTCGATACTCGTGAAAAATTGAGACAGCATGATGCATCATTCAATTGCAGCCATAGTTCCTCAGTGTTTGCTAATATTTTTCATTCGATAAACCACATATCATTCATCTAGGGTCAAGCCGAATGATATCTAATAAAGTAATCCCTTCTTGAAAGAATAGGAAGTTTGCCGCCCTTGGTATCATGAACAACGCGGCGACTAAGACACCCCATCCGAAGCATCCATAACAAGAAAGCCAAATGTAAATCATATCTCAAAGCCGACGACCTTTACTTCCGTCGCTTAGGATTACGCTGCGGGCTCGTTCCTCTTCATGTCCAAGCAAATACACATCGCCACGATGACAGCCATGTCGACGTTCGGCGCAATGGTGACGTTGTACGTTTGCTGGCCGCCTAGGAGCTCGCGCGCATTCCAGCGGTCGCGGTAGATCGAAGCAGCTACTTGTCCGCTAGCTTCATCCGTGATCTCGGCCGAGGTATCCGTCCAGTCGCCCTTCATTAGCAAATGCTCTTGCTGGCCGGAAGCCGAGGTGAAGGATCCTATGAATTTGGAGCCGCCCACTACATTTCATGTTAGTTACACAACATCACCTATCCCGGCCTGCCGGGCCACTCCAGCGTTCGGCAAGTGAAACTTTGGGAAGGTAGGTAAACTTACGCCTAAATTTGCTCTGTACCTCGAAAATCTCATCACCACTGGGGTTCTCGGCATAGTACGTAGTGTGAATAGTGAGATGCTTCTTGCGAATACAGAACAAGAGGTTACCCCCCACATCCATGACGTTCATGCGATTAGAAAGCGTCAGGGACTCTCCCTTCACTTTGAATATAGGCTGGCCATTGGAAAGAGTGATATCGAAACTGTTCCCGGAAAGCGACGCGACCTTTTCTTTCAGCACTAACGTCTCGCTTGCCTTCGCGATGAAAGGCGCGAAGATGCCGACCGGTCGGTTGAAGGGTGCTAGCTGTGGCGCGGGTCCCATATTGAAGATGGTTGAAAATTGTTGATAAAGGGAACGTTCGTGTTCTTAGGGTGTCGGCTCTAAGGTCAATTAGAGTAAGTGACTTAGGTACTAGTAGGTAAGTATAGACCAGGAATTTAATTTATATTGAAAACAGGAATAGGGATCAAACGTCGTTCGGGAATGCGGTTACATATTAAGGTATATAACTTGTCAAGCTGTTCCTTACAAAAATTAGCATATGATAGTAAACGCTGATACGACGTTAATAGCTGCAGGATTCGCGATACCTCCGCTTTGTCCTACAGTTGCGATCTACGTCAATTCGCCGTCATCCCGCCAATTAGCAGCGAGACCAGGTGTCAATGCCCCTGTCGGCGCGCTGAACACAGCCCTAAAGGCTAAATTGAGCCAAGCCAAGCTTTCATCAACACTGCCCCCCTACTGCCCTACCAGCCGCTTCAGCTACTCCATACTACCCTAAAGTCTCCATCCCTAGGTGGTTAGATTAGCATATGATGATACCACAACTCCCCACCGCTTAGTTATAGGCTACCTCAAATACTGATTAGAACACATGGCTACATCTGATATTCGGGTGCCAGCGATCATTACTCGCTTAACTTCTGTCCATAGCCTGTCATTCTAGTCCTAATGGGGAAATGTAGGTACATTTTGCCCACGCATTAGCCCTCGAACCCCACTAGGACTGCTCGCGCCAGCATCTTGATATACTCGGAAAGGGAAGCTATGCGCGCATCTATATCTAACACGTTCATATGATGCGATATACAAATACTTTCATGCTAATGATCTGTTCTTTAGGGAGGAATATGTCATTAAAAGGGCGTCCGATGGAACCCACAAGATCTGTTCACAACAAGTATTCAACCTTGGAACATAAATTGCTAATTTCAACATCTTCAACATTTTCAGCTACCGCCACTCTTCGTAGCATGATCGTCAACCTTCGGCGGTCTATAATCTCCAGTCATCTGCGGGCCTATCCAAGATCGCGTTTTCCCCAGAACAAGCTTGCGGAAGTAAATATAGTACCCAAAATGACATTAAAGTATGAGGGACTTCTGAGTGAACGAGGGTAAGTCGTGGTTTAAGACTGAGGTCAGGTTCTGTGCGTATGTTGGTTGAGTTTTTGGCCGATGTAGAAAAACTCAATTTCTCCGGTGTCGCCGCCCGCGACAGGCTTGCGGCCCCTCTATCTTCACAACCATAGCCAAAATCAGTGGGTTTAAGTTAGTACTTCTACGATCGCAGCAGTATCTCCCACTCTCAACAACGTATCTCGAGCCATTTCGAGCCGTCCCGCCTTATGCCATTTTTCGAACCCCGCCACCATATCACCGATCCGTTCGCTATAAGCCCACCAGAGCCTAAACCTTCCGAGGAGAAAGGAAATTGCAGAATGCCTGGAGAGAAAAATAAACGGCCGTATTAAAAAGCGTCAGCACTCCCGCGGTATACTGCCCTATCCCGACAGCCTCGTCACGACCTGAGGTAACCCAAGTGGTACAAAAAACTATCAAGCATATGATCGCACTGAGAAACGCCATAAATCCCGTAACGAGATTCTGCGCAAACATACTCGGGCGCTCGACGATGTGGATGCCCCAACCATAAGATATGTTCAACCCCACCGTTGTCGGACCAGTGAAGATGCTGTGTTCTAATTTCTTAGGTAGTCGACTAAGAAATGTGCTGTCCTCGTGGTATAGCGGTACCTCTTTTTTCGAAGTAGCTTTTTTCTTCGCATGTTCTAGATAATGAAGGAATATATTGCCCGGCATTGGCGGTAATACCTTCATCGGACATTCGTAGTAGTCGTAGCGACCTTCGTCGACTTCTATTTGGGGTGGTATCTCCAATGGTTGCTTATAGATCCCGACCTGATGTCGCCGAAGAACCCCAAACTACAATAAGGATTAGTCCTAGTGTGCCTAAGTTTATGGCCCGGCCATACGCTTACCAATATGAACGACACATCATCGGGCTCGAGAAACCAATTCTGTAACCTTGCTTTCCAGTCGGCCCCTTTTATACTATGATAGGTTTCCCAAATCTTGTCAAATAATTCGCCATCTGACGTTACGGAAGATATATCGATTTCTCCCAAGTTCACCACATGTCGTCCTACATTCAAGCAAACTTCGAAATATTTCTTCATGTTAATGCCATTGGCATTTTGTAGGTTTGTTGCATGGCCGCCAGCATTCGATACCGCTCCTTGTCGCGTGCCACCAGCTGCTGGCAAACTACTGCTAGTCGAGACTTGTTGATTCACACCCGGCCTGCCTGATGAATTGATAGACGGGGTGTGTGGGTTGAGATTTTGGCCAGACCTAGAGGAGCTCGGTCCACTTTTATCACTATGTAGACGATGCGCGGACGTGATATTATCGAGTCTTTCCTTCAGCTTTTGAACCGCTTGAGGATTAGAATTCTCAAAATCAGCAGTCAATGCATCGCCACAAGACTTTATAATTAGTAGTAGCGCATTATTTGACTACAGCCATGCACTTACACATTTCCATGTAATTCGACAATAACCTGACGGTATTTTATTTGTTCTCGAAGGCCAAATTAGTTGAATATCGCTAAACGTGTGTCTTACTTCAAACACGTTTACTGTTTCATAAGACACTCTTCGTGGACGGTTAATAGTACTGGAAGAGCCCTGGCTTTCGTCGTCTGATTTTAAGACTGGCCGTCTTACGGTAATGGTAACTGGATAAAATATTGACACTGTTAGTAAAAATTAGGTGCTGGGTATTCTAATGATAAACTTACCAATATCTGGTTTTGAGATTATGAATGCTGTCGCTGCGGAACATAGACAAAATGCTGCCGTAAACCATAATCCTCTAGAGAAGAAAAACAAAGAGACCGAAGTCAAGTCCCAAACAAGTGAAGATTTTAAGATGTTAGAAGATGAAATTAGTATCTCGTACTCGCTTTGTAGGAGAAGAGGTGAGAGATCTATGCTCATGTAGTCTAGTAAATCTGTTAACAGGCGTGACGATATGATCAGATTCCGTGGGGCTGAAGCTCACAGTAGAAGATAGAAATAGGTTTAAAGAGAGATAATATTGAGATAACTTCGCTGAATGTTGTTTGATACGATGAAACCACACGATAACATTTCGAGATGATCCATATTAGCTCCAAAGATAGTACGACTAAGAATAGAGAAAATGATATCTCCCAGAAATTTCCAGCGGAATATTGGAAATATCTCAGTTGGGACAAGATTGCGCAAGATAACAAAATTGTTAATAATGCTATAGACGATATGCCAGGGGAGGAGAGAATAAGCGTAAAAGTATTAATGACCAGATAAAGGATCATTTTACCGATCACCGGTAAATCCATAAATAGGCAACAGAGGGCCGTGAAAACATTTCCAGATTGTATGAGGTATAAGATATCTGGTGATATAAACGACGAATATGATTCATGGTAGTAGTAAGTACAAGCCATTGCAGCAGTCATAAAGCCTATATGATTGTAGAGGTCGAGGATAGGGCGCTCTAGAATCCTTTCACGACTAGGGCGACCCCATATCCGATTGTAGTATACATACAGGAATGTTAGTACTAGAAGGACGATGTGTATGGATGTCTGATAATGGTAAGTAAGACTGTACGTGCTCGAGGCGAGTCAAATGGGTGATTTACTTACTGCTATTTCTGGGGTACGTGATGGGAAAAGGCCTGATTGGTCAGTGGAACTCAGGAGCGACAGATGTAAGTATTCTGAGTTGATATATGCAAGAAAATAGCCTATCCACATTGCGGAGACTATTGCTGTCAATATGCTAAGCTTTGTGACAATCAGTTTTTGATTAGAAAGGTTCTGCTAGTTAGTAGAAAGGTTGCTAAAATATCACATACTCTTTTGACATCGATATCTGACTGAGGACATCCTCCGCTATTGTGAGTGCGCGTCTCCATTTTTGAGGTGTGTCGGTCGTTGAATTTTAACTATTATCATATAATCATATAGGATCAATAATATCTTGCGACAAAAAACAATCTCACTCTTGCTAGAGTGGTTAGCGAAACATCTAACAATGGAAAAGATGGCAAAGACTACATGTTAAAGTTGGTGGCGATGAGCGCGTTGGTAAATATTTCTCACATTTTGTGGCGTAGTGGGGGAGGAGGGGTAATGATGCCTTACCGCAGCTCATGAAATGGAGGGTGGGGGCTACGGCTATTCACATTCCAAGCATTCTTCCATGAAAAAAACCTATTTACTAGAGGAAATAAGCATAGAAGATACACATTTGAGGCAGAAGGAGACGATGTTCCTGGAGATTTGGGCTGATAATTTACATAATCTTCTGTATCCAGAACATTAGAACACATTAGCACCGCGATATCTCCAAGCTAAGCATCTACCTATAGACTTTAACTGTTGTGGGGTAGCATATCCCTAAAGCTGGGGCCTGGGTAAGTGTTTAGCGCTGTGACTAAAGTGGCATGTAATAGTGTAGATCTACAGGCGCTTCAATGCTGAGAGGTAAAGAAAAGATACCTACCTAAAACATTAAGATCAAAAAATATAGATGATTACCTTCCTAGGTAGGTACCTATGCGTACCTAAGACCTATATGCCTTCAAGAAACTTAGGTACTTGAAACGAAATATTATTTCCATCGAGAAGTTGTCAATTAAATGCATACATCGTATATACCAACACAACCAGCCCCTGACATTTGAGCATACCTACCTAATTATAATATTAAAGGAGGGTCGTGATCCTTCGCGTAGCCAGGTGTAAGCTCCCCACATGCTTCCGAATACTTGATTTCCCATCAGCCACTAAATAGCAATGAGTTAAAATATACGGAGCTGAGCTTCCTAACTAGTTGCCCATGCCAAGAGATCCCAATCGCATCTCGCTGGCGGACTAGGCAGAAGTTTAAGAACAGATCCATCGTGTTGGCAGGGACGGCTTAGCGACCAAAGGTTTTACGACCGCTATACGGAACGTGATGATTGGTCGAAATGCTACAGAGGAACCTGAAAACGGAAATTCAGCTAGCTGTCGCTTGGACGGTTTAGCCAGAATTGGAGCTGTGGCTAATGGAGAATCCCATTGTGTCTTGGCTTAGAGTTATTTAAGAATAGCCATTGTCCTCGCGAAGACATGTAAACTTCTTCGAATTATCTCATTTATCGTTGATCTCGAATTTTGAAAGATTGCCTGTAAAATCATGAGAAAGAGTCTCTTGTTCGTGGCGATAGCCGGCCTTACGACGGCTCTCCCTTCCTCGGACTTCGGTGTAAGTGGGGCCTTTTATCAACTTATACGGGCCTCATTGCTAATAGGTAGTTAGGATATTGAACTTTTCAATGTGACGGAGTCCGAATTCGAGTACGGGGATCTCCAGACTAGGGCTCGTGGCCCGTGGAATGGTCCCGTAATGGACATTAGCTTCCCAGATCCGACACTGCTCATCGACGGCAAAGTTTGGTATGCCTACGCAACATCGAGCGGTAGTACTGGCCATATACCTTTAGCAACTTCTAACGACGGTAATAAATGGACATGGACGAAGAAGGATGCATTGCCGGATGTTGGCCCCTGGATTGACCCTAGTAATAAGGGTATTTGGGCTCCGAGCGTGTTCAAGAACGACAAAGGAAAATATGTCATGTACTGTGAGTGCCTCTGCGGTTTGCCTCTAAGTTTAAGGAGTCTTTAGGTGACAGGTTTTGCTAATCCATGAATATCCCAGTCTCTGGTAAACGTAACGGCGCCCGCCGCTGTGTCGGCGTTGCCACCGCGGATTCACCCGAGGGACCTTTCAAGGTCACCGATAAGCCCTTCATCTGCGACGATGCCGGAGGTGGTATCATCGACCCAGTTCAATTCGACGACAGCAATAATCGATGGATTATATTTAAGGTTGACGGAAACGCGCTAGGCGGCAAGACTACTTGCACGGGTAGTCCCAAAACGGGCGAGTATAAACCGACTCCGATCAGAATACAAAGGGTATCTCGGAACGGCTTAACTCTCCAAGGGGACGCCAAGACAATTCTCAACCATAACGGCGACGCTGATGATGGTCTCGTCGAGGGACCTGCAATGTGGAAGCGCAAGCCTGGCTCATACGTAAGCACCTCGAGTCAAATCCCCTCAATGCTGATAAACAGGTTCCTAACTCTATGATAAAGGTCTTGTTCTTCAGCACGCACTGTTATAACAGCGACAAATACGATATTCAGTATGCTTGGGCGACTGCTCCCAATGGAGACTTTGCGCACCGTAAAACCCTGGTCAAGTCAGACCCCAACCAGCCCATTTATGGGCCTGGCCATATGGATATCGCTTTGGACGGAACCACGATTGCTTTCCACGGCCGCGACAAGCCAGGTAACCCTAAGGACACGAAGCGCCGAATGTATATCGGTAAAATCAAATTCCCCGAAGGAGATTATAGCGAGGGTATAAAAGTTATTAAGTATCAAGGTTAAACCCTCCTAAGAATGCCATTGGTACCTGTAATTCGTTCTGTACATAAACACGTAACATAACAGCTTGGAACTGTACATATTTTATTCGAAGTATCTGTCCATATAGTACGATATCTTTCTCTGGGTTGTACTTTATGTACTAGGTATCTAATTGGTGCGCAGGGTTGGGCTGGAAATTTAGCACGTCAGCAATGTCCTATCCACTGAATAGCCGCCATCCACTGGGTAGGTACCTAAAGAAAGCCACTACCTCAGTGAGGTTATTGTCTCGGCACATTGGCACACTATCTCTAAACTCAAGCCTGTTAATGTCTTCTGCTTGCTTCACTTTTTTCACAATTCCCAAACTCGGAAAATTTCAACCGGTGCAATAAGAAGCCTCCTCTTCCTCCACCCAATCTCCTTCTATTGCTCAGATCGCTCTCAATTTCTATAATCGACAAAACCGAGATACATGTATAACTAGTACACATTGTAGTTTTAATTAAATAATCCTATCAAAGTTGGGTAGCACTTGGTATAGTACTCTAGGGGCCAGAAAGATAGCACCTTCTTGACTTTGCTAGGTCTAGCCAATCAACTTACATGATTCAAAGGTCCACATTCCTTTTTGGGTAATTCTGTCTACTCGTGTCACCTTAGATTGAGTTTTATGCCTGGTAGACAGGTACCTAAAGCGTAGTGCACAGCAGGCATTTATAGCGAGTAACTGGAAATACCTCTATCGCCTTGTACAGACATAGTTCTCCGTCAATTAAGCAGATTCACCCATAGACTGTATCATGTCCACCGTGCCATTAGCCACGCTCATAAATGACTTCGTAACCTTTCCTTTTTCTGGACTTCGCATCGATCCATTAGTCCGGTTAGGCTTCCCCCAGCCGCCACCTCCAGGCGACATAATAACAATTCTGTCTCCAGCGTCCATCATAGCTGTGTTCTTACCTCCAAGGTTAATGGTACGGCCACTTTTCTTGACCCAAAGATTCTGGCCCCTCTTAGCGTCTTCTCCACCCTCCAGGCCGTAAGGCGCAAATGCCCGTCGCTCGCTCAAGATTGACACTTTAATAGGAAGGCTGAATTCGATGTCGCGGATGATGCCCTCGCCTCCGGGATGTAGGCCGGCACCGCCGCTGCCCTCGCGCAAGCAGAATCTCCTCAGAATGACCGGATACCGGCGTTCAAGGATCTCCGGATCAGTGATGCGCGTGTTGGTCATACTAAATGGTTTCGAGTCAGTATTTATCCTTAATTGGTTAGGTATTCATGAGCCTTGGACGCTCTGCGCTTGTTGGGTGGATTATAGGTTTTTACGATAGCCTGAAAAAGGGAAAAATGGGATATCACATACTTGGTGTGCACGCCGCTCGTGCCGTCCCACGTTGGTCCACCTCCTGCGCCGCCGCAAATTGTTTCATAGTAGCCAAAGCTATCTTCGTTGTCGTCAGTACCAAACGTCAAATTATTCATACAACCTTGACTCGCGGCGACTGCATTGAATGCGCGAAAGATGACATCTACAATGCGCTGAGAAGTCAACACATTACCGGCGCAGACAGCAGCGTCCTCGGATGGCCGTAGTAGTGAATCTTCCGGGATCACCACCTGAATTGGCCGAATAGCGCCTTGATTTAGTGGAATTTCCATGTTTACCATACAGCGCAGGGCGAAGATAATAGAAGAGTGGCATATCGCTATGGGGGCATTCCAGTTCCCTGTTCCGTGTTAGCACCCCACTACAGAGACCTATTCTTCAACTGTTACAGCACGTACCGTAAGCTTCGGGTCCAGTCCCCTCAAAATTGAAAATTGCGCCTCCTGTCTTATCATCTATTTCTACTTTGAGTTGGATCGGGGTGCCGTCGTCCATATAGTCGATGGCTTCAAGTGGTTTTCCATTCGTCATTTTCGAGATTCTTTTCAACATATCTCGCACTGCTAGCTCGGCGGCTCCCTGAATCTCCTCCACTATAAGGGGTTAGCGGAGGGGCAACAATCAAATTCTAGTGGATAACACTCACTGTAAAATTGTACAACCTCAAGGCTATAATCAGCGATTAGAGAGTGGATCAGTTGGCTCCCGCGGTGGTTTGCAGCAGCTTGAGCCTTGATGTCTGAGATATTATCGCGAAGGCACCGTGTTCCTTGACAACCTGAGAATTTCGCCGGTTCCATAAGTAATTCCGTCAATTCTTTCTCTTTGAACTCGCCCCCCTCGACCACTTTAAACGCTCTTATCACAGCGCCTTCTTCCCACAGCTCTCTCGAATTAGGAGGCATGGAACCGGGAAGGATACCGCCAACCTTTAACACGCATTAGCTTGATAAAAAAAAAAAGCCTTGCGTTACATTGGGCTTACATCTGCATGGTGCCCGCGCGACGCAGTCCAGAAAATGATATTCTTTCCTTCAGCGTCGAAAATAGGCGTGATAACTGTTAGATCGGGCAGGTGTGTCCCGCCGCAAACTGGGAACATGGTGTTAGGCCACATTCTGAATATCTCAATTGAAACTTAGGAGACGAACCGGGAGAGTTGGACAAGATAACATCACCGGGGCGAAGGTCGTTGCCCCAATAATCTATCTGCCATTTTACCGCGAATGCCATGCTTCCGATCTATGAACTTATTAGATTTTAATTCTACCATTCTCTAACGATATTAGATTTACCATGGCAGGCACATGCGGCGCGTTGGCTACCAGCCCTCCGTCGGGGGAGAAGACGGTGCAAGAGAAATCCAGTCGTTCTTTGATATTAGTGCTCACGCTTGTTTTTTGGAGTGCGCGACCCATCTGCTCAGCGACGCCCATAAATCTATGTCCAAAGATAGACAGTTGAATTGGATCAACTGTCTTCGATGATAAACTCTCCTTTTTTCCTACCTCGATATCTATGACCACTGTGCTTGAAAGAATTGTTGCCGTTGTTCCGGGTGTGACGACAATAGTCTGCGTGTTGTCGATGATGAGTGCTGGACCTTGGATTTTACAGCCTAGTGTTAAGGCATCGAGCCTGTGAATTGGCGTCTGGTACCACCCTAGCTCTTTGAAATAGATTTCTTTAGTGACCTTAACACCTGTAACCAAATTCATTTTCAGCTCGCTAAGCTCTGTCGTCCATGAAGTAGGTATCTCAGCCCCGCTAGAACCAATTGAGCGGACGCGATAATCGTCAATGATTACCTCTCTCCCAACTGGCAAGAAGCCAAATTGTTGTTGGTGTGCTTCCTTAAAAGCATCTAAGAAGTTAGTCTTAGGAGTCTCTTGAATCATCAGAGGTGTGTCGCTTCCTTGGAACCGCATATTGAGATATCTTTCCGAAACGATTCTATCCTCTGTTACCCGTTGTTTCCGTAGTGCGTTAACTGATTTTGCTTGCAGATTGTCGAGTTCATGGGTGAAGACACCAAGTTGGTCCTCGGAGTATATCAATGCACAGGGACTGCGCTCCTCATGCACAACGTCTGCCAGAGCCATGCCGTAGGCCGACAATACAGAAGAGTATTTATGGATTAAAACTCGAGAAATTCCTAGTTTTCTCGCGATGTCGCACGCGTGTTGGCCACCTGCACCACCGAAGGAGGCAAGATGGTGAAGCCCCGCATCGTATCCTTTGGCCTCCGTCAAAATCCGAATTGGTCTACACATAGATTCGTTGGCCACATCAAGAAATCTGTACATGGTATTAGTGACTGTCTTGGCTAGAAATTTGCGGAAAGATGTACCCCGCCGCTACTTGTTCCAGCGTTAGCTTAGTGGTGGTCTCCTGGTTGATCTCAACTGTAAGGTCTTCGAAAAGTCGCCTGCTAGCTTCTACGTCGAGAGGAAGGTCTTCGTTTGGACCAAATATCTTAGGGAAGAACTCGGGCCTGAGCCGTCCCAAGATGAGATTAGCATCAGTTACAGTTAGTGGTCCTCCCTTACGGTAACACGCGGGGCCGGGATGCGCAGATGCACTTTCTGGGCCGACTTTGAAAATTCCGGCCTCCCACTTCAGAATGCTGCCGCCTCCAGCAGCAACAGTATTAATGTCTAGTTGCGGGCTCTGTACTGTAACACCTGCTGTGGTCGTCTCAAAAACCTGCTCCAACTTGCCGGCATATCTGCTCGCGGGTACACAAGTTAGCGATCGGGATACAATCAGATGGGGGAACGCTGCCAAACCTTGACACATCTGTGCTAGTTCCGCCCATATCGAAACCGATCACTGGTGTCTTATCGCGCTCGTCATAGGCGGTCCTAGCGTATCCAACACAACCTCCAGCGGGGCCAGACAGAATCGCCCGTAGCCCTGAGAGCCCTGAAAACTCCACAAGTCCGCCATCGCTTTGCATGAACTCACAGCGACATCCGCTCGATTGCAAGTCTTCGAATCCGCTCTCGAACCCATTGATATATCTTTTAATTTCCGGAGTGAGGTAGGCATCTGCAGTGGACGAATTGCCCCTTGGGACGATCTTGATCGTCGGAGATAGCTCAGAGCTTAATGAGATGTGTGTAAACCCGATCTCTTCCGCCAATCTCCCCACTGCTAGTTCGTGTTCGCGGAACGTGTAGCTGTGCATGAGGCAAACTGCGATAGAACGGTAGCCCTCATCGTATACATCCTGAAGAGCCTTTCTTGTCTTTTCGATATCTGGTACGTTATTAGTTTCTGCTGGCAGCGCGGGGTCACTTGGGCTTACAGCATACCTATAGGTTCTAGGATCCTCACTATCTCCCCTGTTATCCCCTGAACAAATGCAGGATCTGATTTTAGGTCAATATTTACTAAAGTCTTTCTCTCAGTCCAAGCTTCAAGAGTCACTCTTTCTGAGACCTCAATAACCTTTGAATACAGCACTTCAGGCTTATTTATGGCCATGTCAAAAAGTTTCGGTCTCGACTGGTTTCCAATATGAAGTAGATCCTACATCATAGTCAGACTCTGTTATATCCCGAAGTTATTGCTAGGTTGGAGGTACCTTCAATCCTTTAGTCACGACAAATGCAGTACGCTCTCCCTTTCGTTCCAACAGAGCATTCGTTGCTACCGTAGTTCCCATTTTAATTGATTCTTTTCGCATATTAGGAATAATCAGATTCGGCGCGGAAATTTTAAAGAAGTACATACCAACACCCCGTAAGGATATTTTCCGCCCCTTTGGATACGGCTTTCCCGTAGCTTTCTCCAAGACCCGCCGAATTGCCTCGACAGGGGCGTCGGCATAGTTGGAGGGATCTACGGACAATAATTTGACTAGAATATCTGGTTGACCCGGGACTATGGCAACACACTAGCAGATCTGCATTAGAATATCGACCTCGCCTATTGGGAGTTGCCTGACTAACATCTGTGAATGTGCCGCCGCGATCAATCGCGATACGGATCCCGCGAGGGTGTTCTGGCAGTGACCCCATCTTTGCCGCTACCGATGATAGGCACAGCGGCTTCAGTGTTTCGGCGGTCCAAACACAGGGTTCTTACCAGGGGAAGATATAAAGTAAGGAATAATATTAAACAATCTTTAGTTCATTTCACATGTATAATACACGAATATTGTCTTAATTAGCTTACATGCCTAGGTACCTTTCCTTAGGATATATGGTATAGTAGTGTAGTAAGTATGCCGCTGCTCACCGCGCTGCCCCGCAAATCGATCCGTTGCAATTATCCACTCCCTATGCTCCTCCCGGGAGGACTGGAACTCCATTAAGATGTCGTCGCTTATCTCCGCCTCCACTGTAATAGCGGGGTATTATATGGTATGAGATAACAGCACTAGAGGAGGATTTGAGGACAAGGAGTGGGCAAAGGATGAGATTTGGTTAGTGAATCAATTTTATTGTCAGCTACTACACATTGCTTTGATCCTAAAAATCTAGGTCCTCAACGTCCTGACCGCGTCATCTAATGCCTCGGCAAAATATTTGACGTTATTGTCGTTGAGTCCTGCTATAGAAATCCTAGATGTATTGGCCATATAGACGTGGTGTTTCTCTTTACGAGCATTAGTGTCTTGGATCAATACTACAGTGTGTAGAAGTAACAGCACTCACCCTCGAGGTATGCGACTTGCAACTTGCTTATTCCTGTATATCCAAACATGCCTGTCTGCTTAATTAGATGCGACCAATCTCCGGGAGTTTGTAGACTCGTCAACTCGTCGTAGAGTTTATGTCGCATCGTTTTAATCCGTGTAGACATAGTGATCAGGTCCTTCGCCCACTGCCCCGCGATTGGAGGCGTACTCAGGACAGTGGCGGCAATTCTGGCCCCGTATGCTGGCGGATTCGAAATAGTAGCCCGCTGAGCATTCTCGAGAATCGAGGACATGATGCGCGAAGTCTCTGCGTCGCGAGTGACAAAGGATACGAGCCCGATTCGTTCGCCGTATAGGCCCATGCTTTTTGCGAATGACATGCATACGGATGCTTCTAATTGTAGGACGTCTACGAAATATCGTATGGCCCAAGCATCCTCGTCGACCGACCCGGAGTTGAAGCCCAAATAAGCCGAATCGAAAATGGGGAAAATTCCTCTTTCTTGCACTGAACTCGCAATTTGCTTCCACTGATCGCGCGATGGATCGCAGCCTGTTGGATTGTGTGCGCAAGCGTGAAGAACCACGGCCGCTGTTGAGTCTGCGTCTTTAAGACCACTGATAAAGCCCGAAAAGTCAAAGGCTCTATCCTTATAATAAGGTAGGATTTTAACTTCAAATCCCAGAGACCTAAATAGTAGATCATGGTTACTCCAAGTAGGATCCGTGATGTATATTGTGGTGATTCCCGTATTTGCTTTCTTTAAGGCGAGCCCAGCGAGGAGGAGTGCCCCTGTACCTGATAGCGCTTGGCACGACGACACCTATAATTCGTAGGTAGGTAAGTAAGCTAGCCACATTGATCACTAAACGATTGCACTCACTCGTCCTTCAGCAAAAGCTTTGGTACCATGGAACGCTAATTTTACGGCTTCATCCCGAAATGACTTCAATCCAGCTATTGGCAGATATTCATGACCACATTCACCAATCTTTGCTTTCGCCATGCGGACCGAGGGTAATATCCAAGGGTGACCATTTTCATCGCGATAGGTTCCTTGGCCAAGGTTAACTTTATTAGGATCTGTGTCGGTTAGATATCGTCTTGTTACGTCAAATATGGCATCCGGCGGAATAAATTCAGCATTGCTGAAGGCTGAATATTCAGTTAGCGACCCCATAGCCCTGTAGAGAAGATAGGTTGACGCAGATCAGTTTGAAAAGTGAATTTGCTTTAGAGGCTACCAAGTCTCGGTATGAAGAGCATGCGACGGGATTTTGAAGCCTTCTGTAATGGTCCTGTTATTGATCATAACACAAGTCATTCACTAATAGATCGAGGTAGGAATAGCTTGGCTATGCCGGCTACTTCCGAATAATGCCTAAGCAGTTGGAGCTCCCTACAACTACTACCTACCAAGTTACCTAAGGCTTGTGAAAATGTGCCATATAAAAATGATATCGTTGCGCTGTGCTAAAAGACCCCTCTGAAACCCCTACAATTGTAACCCCACTTCACCATGGCTCCAACCTGTCCGTATATGCACCTGTCGTAGCTTTCTTCTTTGATGATGAAACTCTGGACTTTGAGACATTGAAGATTCATATCACACGTCTAGCTCAAGCCGGTGTAGCGGGATTGGTGATTCAAGGTTCGAATGGCGAGGCACCACATCTGCTTCATTCCGAAAGGAAAGAGGTCATCTCCACTGCGGCAGCTATTCTGAAGGAGAAAAGGAGACCCGAAGCTGTCATTATTGCGGGGTGTGGTGCTCAAAGTACTCGCGAGACGATTCAGCTCTGCCAGGAAGCACAGGAATCGGGCGCAGACTATGCCCTTGTCTTAAGTCCAAGCTATTGGGGTAGGTTCACTGTATTCTACGTTTCTAGGTGCTTAACAGCTAAAGAAAACCGCTAACGCCGCATCACAGTCGGAGCAATGCAGCCACCTACTATTCAAAAGTTCTTCACGGACGTCGCAACCGCGTCCCCCATTCCAATTCTGCTATGCAACTTCCCCGCCGTGACTGGTGGGATTGACCTCGACTCTGACCTGATAACAAGTCTCGCGTCGTCAAATCCAGGAAAAATCGTGGGATGCAAGTTGACGTGCGGAAATATCGGTAAACTGCATCGTGTTGCTCACGACAGGCGTATCGAGACGCCGTTTGCAGCTTTCGCTGGGAAATCCGAGTTCTTTCTTCACGGGCTGGTAGCTGGCTCAAACGGGCTGATCGGCGCAGCCGTGAATCTTGTGCCTAAGGTGCATGTCAAGCTGTTGGAACTTTACGATGCAGGAGATCTGGCGGCAGCTCAGGAGTTGCAGACGCGGTTGAGCGAGACGGATTGGGTGCTTGTTAAGCTAGGTGTCTCCGGTTTAAAAGCGGCCCTCGAAAAGTATTATAAATACGGAGGTGGAAGAAGTAGAAGGCCACTCAATCCAGTACAGAGTAGTGTGTTTTCTGAGGAGAGGGATGTCATCTTACGACGTATCGTTGAGTTGGAACAGACTTTATAAATGCACCTAGGTACCTACTAGGTAGGTAAATAGCTGGATTCCCTAAAATTAGTAAGTGTACCTAGTAGGTGGGATTTACCAGTGCCTACAGAAGGCCGGCCTGGTTTCGCATTATTCCTATAAAAATCGCTACATGATGCCTTGAGAGACTCGACGCTTACAGCACTGGTAGCTCGGTGACCCGCTAGAAAGTCATTACCATTATAGCGACCAACTACAATTAACTTAGCATCTATGATAAAGAATTAATCTGATCTACAAAATCAACTACAGTCTCCCTGAATGACCTGTATTTAACCGTGGGGAAGTCATTTCGCATCGGACCCATGTCAACTGAAATATGAGTTTTGATCTCTTGTCGTCCCGATGAGATTTTGCCTCGCAACTCCGGAAAAGATTCTTTCATGATTTCTGACGCCATCTGATATGTGAACGGCTCTGGAGCGACTGGTATATACCGCTTGCTCCCGCATGACTCATTGAAGAGTGCCTGAACGTGTATCTCTGCTAGGTCCCTAACATCTATCCAAAAATTGAAACGGCAAGGGGGCAATGGCACGGATGCACCGCTCGACGCAACTCTCCATAGAACCTTATTGGATTCGTTGAGTTCTTGTGTCGATGAGGGAGAGTTGGCTAGCGGCCCAAAAACCATTGATGGACACAGGGTTACAAGGTCGAACTGTGGTTTCTTATTCTCGATGAATTCCCAGGCCTCTTTTTCGGCCATTGTTTTGGATGCACGATAGGCATCTTGGGGGGTCGCAGTGGGGGAAATCGCTTCTTCAACACTTATCGGGTTCCAATCTTGGGATGAGTAAATCCAGGGAAAACTCTCTTCTCTCGCCATATCTAGCACAGCACCAAAGGATGAAGTAATCACTATGCGCTTCACTTTTGATTGCGCAGCTGCTTCTAGAACAGAGCGAACGCCTTGGATGGCCGGTAATATAAGATCTTGCTCGTAGTCCTCAACGGCATAATTCAGAGGCTTGTATGTCGGCGTCCGATGGTCAGCTTCCAGCAAGATTAAATCACACAAATCTCAAAACTCACACTCGCGACATGAATTATTCCGTCGATTCCTGTCACCGCATCATCGAAAATCTTAGGAGTAGTAAGATCATCTATTAAAAAGAACTCCAAGTGAGAGGCGAATTTGGATCTTGAAGCCAGAAAGAGATCTGCTTTCTTTTGGGATCGAGACACAGCTCGCACTTTGATGCCCCTCATTAACAGGTTATCAACCACATGAGAGCCTACAAGCCCGGTGGCTCCAGTGACTAAAACGCGCCTACACGGTAACCTTAGTCAATTTCAATTGTAGTAAGAGGTACATCCACTTACTGCATTTTCATAACATTTATTTTTCATCAAATTTTTGTCAAGTCCATGTAGAATCGCATATCACCTCCTTGTCACTTCATACGTGTTTCTTTTTCGCACTACGGACCAGTATACCTAGGTAGTTAATCCTTTCCTTGATATGAATTCAAAGGTTGATCTTGAGAATCTACCTAGCCAAAATAGGACAACATTGGTTCATGTGAAGTTGTATTGAGAACCGATACCTCCGCGAGCTCCTCTTGGGCGGAGCTCCTCCCGCGTCCTCCAATGACCCCACCATGGTAAACCAGTCGCATTCCCGCGATCTTCATAGCTCCTGTTGATATCAACGAGAATAATGATACTGTAGGTAGGAATAATTTACTACATCGCCTATCGAAATCCAGAAGAAGCTCCCGGATCACTTATGCAAGCGCATAGGAATCTCTTGCTTTCTATCGCCGTTTATCGGCATTGGATAATGGCGCGATTGAGCTCCTCACAACCATCAGTAGTTATCAAGCATGCTTCAAAGGGCCTCTCAGGATGCTACATTGCCACATATTCATAAAGTCTTTTCGACCGATCGATTCCATCTCACTACCTCTCAGACACATTCAAACCGGACTTCTCAAGGCTCAATACCCAATCGGAAAAAAACACTGTCAAGATGTCTCTAGGAAAACTCTACACGTATCCCAAAGCGCCTCGCTCGACGATGGTCTTATTTGTTGCCGAGTATAATAAGCTAGATGTCGAGATTGTGAATGCATTTCCTATCAAAGTTTATCCCGAGAAGGGCGGAGTTGGCGATGAGTACCTTTCGAAATTTCACACTGGAAAAGTGCCGGCTCTTGAGACAGCTGACGGGTTCTGCGTTTACGAGAGTATAGCTGTGGCCTGGTTCTGTAGGTACCCCGAAATCCCACAAATTTTACTACTTCAGTTACCAAGGGTCAATATACTAAACAGAATGATAGTGGCAAAACAAGACCCCAACACCAAGCTGGTGGGGTCGAACGTACAGGAGGAGACTACAGTTCTTCGCTGGTCCTCATTCACAAATTATGAGCTTCTACCACCAATCATGGCTTGGATTAATCCCGTCATTGGTCGGTCGCCATCCAGCCCAGAGCTCTTAGTGAAATTGGAGGAAGGCTGCGAACTTACCGTTCGCGCCATAGAGAAGGAGATCAAGGGAAAGCAATACCTCGTGGGGGACTGTCTGACTCTAGCAGACCTGTTCGTCGTGTCGGGTCTTGCGAGAGGGTACCAATACGTATGCACATCTTCTTTGACCGAAATGCGACTATTTCTGACAGCGAATTTTAGGTATTCACTAAGAGCTGGGCGGAGAAGCATCCGATTGCACATGAGTATTACATGCGAATTAGGAATGACCCTCAGGGCATATTCGATCGCATACTTGGCAAACAAGTAATTCGCGATGAGCCTGGCGGTACATACCCTGATTATGATGGGCTATAAAGTCGTGAGTTAGCTACCTAGTAGGTACTAGGTAGGTAGACTTGATGGGCGGCTAGCTACGTGTTAAAAGTACCGTATTAGTTGAATGACAGTCGCTAAATTTATCGGGATATTCGCCTAGTACTCCTAAAATGTCCTCTCTATGAATACGGGAATAATGATAGTGTATTATGGCGTACTTTGGTGTATTTAATGCCCTGAGACTGGTAAATTAGAAGGTTGGGTTTATCCTTGAAGCGAGCCTATAAAACCTCTTGGGCTGTAAGCGTGGAGGTTCTTAAGGCATTATCTAGAAGCGCAGTGCGAAAGAGTAGCATCCATGGATGCTAGAACTGTGGAGTTTAGCCCAAAAGGCTGTTAGCAGTACCTAGATTTACTAAAAGCCCTGGAGGGTTTAGTGAAACCGATCGATTTTGGCGGCTTTGCAGACCCCGCCTCCATTCAACGCACGGCGCTCCCAGGCAGCCTGGAGGGACACGGTCTACGAAGGATAGTGCCCCACGACGAATTATTCAGCGCGACAGTACACGCTAAATTTCTTTGCTTGTGGGGGTGGACTAGGGATTCCAACCGAGAATGGGAAAAAAAAGTAGGAAATTAAAATTGGCCTCAAAAACTTCCCTCGTCGTTAATCCGGTCGATCTATCATCCATCCTATCCAGTTCCCTCGTTTCGGGTCTCGGTGAATACAGCAACCACCCATTCACCCAAGGGCCAAACATCCCTCATAGCGAAAGTTCGTTCCATCCACTCCAAATATTTCGCCTCGGTAGCGCTAATGGTCCCAAGTTCGTCACGATACACATCATTGAGTGGGCCTTTCTCAAATCCTAGCGGCGAACCGCCACTTCCCATACTTAACGCTTCCATTACCTTAGCGAGAACGACTTGCGCTGATACAGCGTAAATATTCGGTCTCAATATTTCGGAACCGTGGATTAGTGGTTGCTCCAGCCCTAAAACCATAAGGCGGATGACACGCCATCCCATCATGCAGGCCTTGAAGCCGAGCATAGTCACGAATGGGTCTTCGATACATGGTGTGCTACTAGTAACCCCCATAGAATCTCGCATTATAGAACCCATCGGCGGCGTTGTCAACATATTAATGACATATTCTAGATTATCGGCAACGCGTACAACGTCTCGGTCCTCGTAAATATCACGGTGTGCCTTAGCGCGAGGTTTGCCTAGCTCCCAAGCAGTTGAAATAGCCGTAGGTAGACTATATTCAACGATGCCGCTCGTGAGTAGTGCATCTTGGTGAGTTAGAGCGATCACGGTATAGTACCAAGTCATCCATACTGGGTGCCAGAGGGCCACACTAGTGTGGGCAATTATAGGGTCGTTGCCAGCCACAATTGGCCAGGTTGTAGAACCAGGCTTAGGCATTAACTCCGCTAAACTGTTGAGCGCCTGCATGATCGGCGCTCGATTGGCTTCCGTGATTATGGATAGGCCGTGGCGTGTGTCGTTGCATCGGACATTGTTATATAAGAATGTGCTTCCTAGGGTTAACTCTCGGGTCATCATTAAGATTTGAATAACCAGCATGAGTGAGGCAAATGATGAATACCAGAGTAATCCGAGCGGGCGTGCAGTTGGATCTGGGTTCATGAGATGCATCAGAGTTTCATAAAGGTCTCCGTGTGCAGGTCTCGGCTCCCCGTTTGCGTCAACATCATCTTCTTCGTTAAATGAGAATTCGGGCGCCTGCGTTAGCATACTCCATGCAGTCTCCGTAGGGGCAGACCAAACATCGTCCCGGCATGGCACTATATATTCAGAGGTCAGTAATCATGCCAAGCCCAAGATGTATCTTTTGATACAGATGACACAGCAATAGGTACCTAATCTATTTGGTACTGACATTCGTATTTTACCTCAAGAGCGGTAAGCAATGGCCGTACATTGCAACATACAGCGAGTTGGGCGTCAAGATAATACAGGCAGTACATTGTACTATTAGCCAGTTAGTCTCTCGCTTCTTCTCTCCTTAGGTTGCTTCTCGCGTACCGTTTTCTTGATTCATTCTCAATGAACCTCTTCCAGGATTGTCCAGGAGACTGTGGGGCTGTGGGAATATCGCTCTGACCTGGAGACGACCCACCAGCGTAACCTCCAGACAGAAACCCGTCTTGCAGCAGCTGGTACTGCCTAGCAGAGTCAACAACTCTGCGATGGATTCGAATTACAGTGGGGAATAGGTCATCCCGACAGCTATAAAAAGCAAAATATTCAAAAAGAATGTATGCTTGAGTTACCCAAATTTCTCGAAATCTCGAACGGTCTTCTCGAACCTGTTAATAAGGATTTATTAGCCTTAAAAAGGTGATTTTCTTTTTCTGATAGTAATCGCCAACTCACATATTTATCTAGCGATCGAAGACCAGCTTCAAATAGAGCTAAACTAATGCTGTGATTGCAGCTGGGTGAATGATACATTGCCCCCACGCAGGCAACAGCTTGCAGCATGGGCTCTTTCGCGACAGTCACGTCAAAGGTTGGTTGATGTATTGCTGGAAAAGAAGGGTAAAACCTTTCAAAGAATGATGTGACGAATTGGGGAAGTCTGAATAGCCAGGAAATGTTCTGTAGCGAGAACATATCTGGGTTTGGACTCGATACCTAAACGGGGGAACTTAAGCTAGAGTATGAAAAGGTGAAATAAAGGTGTGTGTGTCCTTACAACATCACCCCTCGAAGCTTGTGAGCACGATTTCTCGCTCATAGCCGCCACATCGATTTGGCCTAGAGGTACGGGTTGCGCATTCTCTTGCCCTGGCGACGGTAATCCCACGAAATGAGATCCATTTTGTGACGTTTGCTCGGCCGGGACTTGCTGCCCATGGGCCTTTCTAATATGTCTTTTCCTCAGATCACTGCATATCAACTTAGTGTATGTTCAAAACACATATCTTCGACCAGTTCAAACCTTCTTGAGAAGCTGACATCACATTGTGGGCATGGGAATGGCCTTCTGTTTGACTTTCTATGAACTGGGTATGTGTTAGAGACTGGTGTGGTAATATGACCTAAACATATTTGATATACCTGACGCCGTATGGCGATTTAGATTTTCCTAAACAGACATTAGCGATTCATTCCACTGTGAAAGGAGGTGAAACTGTATAGGTAGGTACTTACTTGTCTTGTAAAGCGACTCGGACAGGCGGGGCAAGAAAAGGGCTTGGCGTTTTCGCTAGCCATGCATTCCAATTCCATGGCTCTATGCGCTTGTAGGATGTTCTAATGTCTCATAGTATAATAAAATATTCAGAAAAGTCCTCGCTTAGCTTAACAATATCTAGAGCAAGGCGTAATACGTATAAGTTGTGAATGTCAAGAAATGCTCGATGACAACATTGCCGGCAACTTGAGGGTCACTACCTGCTAGTTAGTGATAATTGGCCTAGGCGGGGTTACATTGGGATATCCAGGGGCTGAAATATCGCGGGGTAGGTATCTACACCTGTGGGGAAGTTGAAGATACGCTTATACGAAACGACATAGAGAGATAGAACTAGTCAAGGGTTTACAAGATAGGCAAGGGTAGACGCACATAAGCTGAGAGATAGAAAGACATGCATCTAAAATAGCTTTCTTGGGAGTTATAGTCCTTTCTTACTAAATAATACCACGCAGCTTCGTGAAGTTCCCAATAACTGCAATACATTGTAAAGGGGACGGAAAAATACAATGTCCTTGCCATATTTCTTGGTTTCTTAGTAGGTAAGTATTCTCACCTACTAGGTACCTACCTCTACCTAGGTAATTTTCGTTTTATGCAACCAAGGTACTTATAACTTCGTATCACAACAACTTCTGATACCTTAGGTACCTAGGCAAGCACTCTAGTCGGGTGTCATGCTTCTTGGTAGGTCGAGTTCCGTCACACCCGCGCCAATTCCACGGTAGAGTAACGGTATTGATTACCTGGTACCTACCCGGTGCCTGAAGCGACATTAATAATTAGCACTAAGTGTAACTTAGAAATCAAGTTCAGATCCCCTCACCTACGAAGCTAATCAAAAACCCGCTCGTGTGGCAGGTGACTAGTAGATGCCTACCTACCTAGTAACCAAGTAAACTAAACCTAGGTACTGACACGCAAGAACCACAATTTAGTTCAAGTTGGAATGACTTATTTAGATGAATGATTGCTGGGACGCGATCCGCAATCGAGTTTCTAAATTTGGATCCGGACGCTGTCTTAGCCTCCCCATAAAACAAGGAGGAGCTCCTCCCAACCCCTAAGATGGTGAAGACGCAGGTTGGAGCTCATTGCAACCTGCAAATGACGGACTATGTGACAGAGGATCAGTTTTGCAGGCACCTTCAACATTCGAAGTCCCTCGTAACAAGGTTATTGGTAGTTAATACCGGTTTGAGAGAATACCAGCAGATGACAATCTTCGTTGCCGGGTATATTTAGTTTATGATATCTCGAATATCTAGATAAGATAGAAAGATACCTCAACTATCACGTTAATACTTGATTTGTAATTCAAGAAGCCCATAGAACCGGCATTCGCATACTCCTACCATGTCTCTGCCTCCTTACACCCCAGCTGCCCCTACTAAGGAGCCTTGTAAGCAATTTGCCTTCGCGGGATCTCAAATCTGAGGCGTTCAGTCTTAACACGAATCATTATAGTGGACTATGTCAAGCTTGTCAATCTTGACCTTTCCAAATTCGACGATCCAGTCGGGAGAGAGGAGCTTGCTAGGGAGCTCTACGAGGCCGCAACTGGATACGGTTTTCTGACACTCACAAATCATGGTATCTCGGACGAGGTATATGAGCGGCAGATGCGGATTGCCAATGCCGTTATGACTCTGCCACCGGAAGAGAAGGCACCCTATGAGGGTAAGCTTATTCGCATTCTATAGTATTTCTATTACTAACTTTGGTAACAGTGACCCCTGAAGAAGATGCTCGAGGTCTCTACGTTGGATTCAAACCAGCTGGTCCGCTTGGCCACAAGGGTGGTTTTCCCAAACAACTCGATCATTACAATATCCTTGTCCATGACCCTAAGAACCGACCACATCCCGAGATCCTGCGACCGTACCTGAAGGAAACTCAAGAGGTGATGCAGTTCATTCGGACTAACATCTTGAAGAAGATGCTCACTTTGATGGCTATGATACTACAAGTTCCCGAAGAAGTAGTACAATCTACGCACGCACCCGGAGGTTCTAAGACTGAGTATATTCGTTACATGATGTGCGAACCTCGTCCTAAGGAGGAAAGCGAGAAGTATCGCGATATCTTTCTCTCGGGCCACACTGATTGGGGCTCCTGGACGTTCCTCTTCTCACAGCCCATTTCCGCGTTGCAAGTCCTGGATCACATTGACGGGAAATATCGCTGGGTTGAGCACCAACCTAAAGGCCTAGTAGTCAATTTTGGAGAAGCTACTGAGCGTCTTACCGGCGGCCTATTCAAGGCCACCATTCACAGAGTTATCCAACCGCCTCCAGACCAACGCCATCTCAGGCGAATTGGGGTCATCTACTTCGCTCGGCCAGCCGACGATCGGGAATTGGTGCCGATTGAAGGGTCACCCTTATTAGAGTCTATGGGAGCCGACAAGCCTATGGATGACCGGGTTTTCTGCATGGCAGATTACTTGGATGCACGGAAACATGGCTGGAAGCGTTATGAATATGATATTGACCGACCCGCTGATCCTTCAAAACATGCGGACTTCTTTGCCGGAGAGTATCCGGATCCTGAGGGCCATAAGAGTCTAGGGAAATTTGATAACGTCCCGAGAGACGTCTATGTTCCTGTGTTGAAAACTTGAGGTGCTCTTGGGTAGGCCAACTTCGAAGAGCAACCCATCTTCTAATCTAGGTAGACAATCAAGCATCCACTCTTTCTCGTTGTATTTCCTAGCAACTCTATGTTTATAATCGGACGCACAGAGGGGACACCGATACATGAGGTTGATAAGAATACTTTAAGGCATTTGCCAAGTTCTCTTTGGTCTCCTTACAAGTTAATAGAAGCGGAAACTTGAACTAGCTACAGATTACTAATCCCCAAGTTACATTCCATGTGCTAGGTTTTTAATATGTCATATTAAGTCGGGTAGCCTTTTCCGGATAACAAGGGTTTATTGACTGTAGAACTCGGTCGTAGATAGTCGTAATGTGAAGTTATTCGCCTAGTGCCCAGACACCCATAAGCCGAATTGATAGCTAGGCAAGCAGCGATAACGAGAGGAGCTCCGGTCCAGGGCCATCGACAAATTCCCCACTTCCTAGTATCTTAGCTCGTCCACAACCTGGGGTTGACGGGGATAGCCAACGTCTTGGCTTATCAAGTATGGATATAATTCCCATTCATATGAGCTGTCATTGGTTCATCGTGATGATGTCGCGTCCCTGTGGGGAGGGTTTATCTAGGTACCTACTAGGTACACATTTCGCATTGGCATTGTGAGATATGTCTAAGCCCTAGGAGTCACCTAGGTGATACTCCGCAATATCCGTGTTAACCTGGGATAGTAAATGATAACTTACTTGGAGCTAAGCCCTTGGATAGTCGTAGCAGCTTCTAATCTTCTCAAGTAGTATTAGCTTGTTGAATTGGAGCACCACCGAATCAAGGCTCAAATCAAGGCACCTACCACCCAGTATGTTTGATGTAGTTGATATTAATGATTATAAGACGGCAACTCTTCTCAGATTCAATCTCTAAATGTAGTTTATGACAGATAAATACTCTAAATTTTAATTATAACGCCATTGCCCTTATTGCTTTGGAGTCATACTAGAACTAAGTGCCGACATCATGGCTGCCTTTTCGGGGATATTGCAATACCTCCGTGGTGAACCCACGTCGGCGCTGGAGAAGAGACTTGTCTTCAAGATGGACTTCTTCATCCTGACTTTCTGCTGTCTAGCGTATTTCATGTAAGCTCCTGCACTGGTAGTGGCTTCATTTCCCAGTAAATATTAACAAACTGAGCTAGGAATTACTTGGACCGAGCGAGCGTCTCCCAGGCCTATGTTTCGGGCATGAAAGAAGATTTACACTTCGTGGGAGCCCAGTTAACGGAGGTCACCACTCTGTACTCCGTGGGATATCTGTTGTAGGATCCTATCTCTCTACTGTGTTTCTGAAGAATGCATCCTTGGCTAAAGCGTGGCTTTCCAGAGGCATTATCCCGAATAACATGCTACTCACCTACTTTAAACCGGGAAGATTCTTCCCGTTCATGATACTTGTTTGGGCTTCACTTACGATGGTCAACGCTGCCGCTAGACGACCCCAACATCTAATGGCAATTCGTTTTTTCCAAGGGTACGCGGAGTCTTGCATCTTTGCCGGGACTCAATATGTCCTAGGTTCTTGGTATACTAAGAGGGAGCTTGGTAAACGAACCGCTCTATTTACCGCAAGTGGCTTAGCTGGCGGTATGTTTGGCGGCTTCTTACAAACTGGAATTTACCGGTCGATGAATGGCCTTGCGGGGCTAGAGGGATGGAGATGGTTATATATCGTCAGTACTTCCCCAACTAGATATGTTAACTAACTTTCGTAAAGCTTTACCTACTTACTGTGCTATAGATCGATGGAATAATCACCATTCCTGTTGCTGTTTATGGTTACTTTCTCTTCCCCGACGTCCCAGCCACGACAACTGCCCCTTATTTCAGCGAGGAAGAGCGACAACTAGCAAGAGCACGCGTTCCAGTTGTTGAGGGTAGCCGCATACTAAGCACTTCTTTTATGTTCCAAGTCTTTCAGTCATGGTATTTCTATGGCTTTTGCTTTCTATGGATCCTAGGCAATAGTTCGGAGTCTCTAGGCAACCAGTCGCTCATGAATTTATACCTGCAGGGACATCCAGAAAAACATTGGTGAGTAAAATGTCCCTCTAAATCCCTGCTTACTAGATGTGATTCTTTATTCTTTTTGATATCACTAACACAATTTAAGTGCGTAAGATTATTCATTTAGAAATGACACGCCTTTCAATCCAAGATATATCTTTGAAGGCCTCAGTAGAACACTAACGAATATCAGATACCGTATATCAGCTCAATAATTATCCCACTGGTGTGCAAGCTGTCGGGATCGTGAGCACGCTCCTTTGGGCCTTGGGCACGGATGTCCTAGGAAGAAGATGGCTATCTGGATACTATGTTGCGGCTACAGCAATCTGCGTCGGCATCCTATTGCTCGTTCCGAATGTGCCAACGGCAGGGAGATTTGCGGCCTACTACTGGTCCGGCACTATCTATTGTATCCAAGCGACCTTCTTCGCATGGGCTAACGACTCTATGAGACACCAACCCCCGACCCTCCGAGCGGTTGTTATTGCTTGCATGAACTTTGCGGGAAATTTATTCCAGGCTTGGTGGCCATTGATATTTTACAGGGCTGACGACGCACCGGACTTTACGAAAGGAATGTACGCTTTAATTGGTGTCGGCGCGGTTATGGGCATCTGGGTCACAGTGATGCTATATATGGAGCGACACCATGCTAAGAAGCATATGGATGTTATTGACGCTGCTGAAGTTGGAGGCGGTGATGGGATCACTCATGATGCCATAGATGGGGGTAGCAAGGACTTGGACAAGGGCCTTGATAGCAAAGTCTAGAAAGTATCCCAAGACAGCAGTACATTATAGTAGGGAGGAATTGAATATTCTCAGATGCGTTAGATGTTAGAGACAGACAAGTTAGCAGCATTGATATAAGCCGAATGGAATTTTAGGACATCTCTCAACCTTGACCCCTAAATTTGACCCTATATTAAGTAGGTAGGTAGGTACCTAGCGATGGATCTGTATCGTCTCCACGGTATAACTCTTTCTAATTAGATTAATCCAACATCAGTTTATACTTAAACTTCACTCTACTATGACTGATACTAGTTCTGGTCTCGCTTTTTGCAGATATCCGTCAAAAAGTCGAGACCCGACTCGGTTCTTATGGCGCCGTATATCGAACTGCTATCTAATGGCCTGTCGCCCATCAGACTCTTCGCTTTCTCCAAGTGACTTAGAGCAACTTCGCTAACTTCAAGCCTCGTCCCAGCCTCTTTAGCGCAATTCAATGCGTGTTTGGCGTCCTTGATGGCAAGCTGCACATCGAAGCCTGCTTTCCCATCGAGTGGTGGCACGTAGGCACCTGTCGTCAGTCTCTTTGAATAGCTTTCCAGCACTGGCCCAAACATATCACTCAGCATCTTTTCAAGGATTTCAGAACCGAGTCCAGTTTTCTCGGCAAAAACGTGAGCCTCGCATATGACCTCCATGAACGAGATAACACAGACATTACCAGCGATCTTAAGAAGGCTGGACTTCGAAACATCGGATCCCATCTCAATGACAGAACGACCCATCACGCCGTTGAGATATGGCGCAATCTTCGTCATCGCAGACGAAGGCCCTGCGGTAACGAAAATGAGTTTGCCAGCCTCGGCCATAGGTGCCGCACCGAAAACAGGTGCTTTTTAAATGTTAGCATTTCTCGCTAATAGCGGAGTACCGCACTCACCTGAGACAAACTCTCCTCCAGCTTCGGAAATCTTCTTAGAAACAGCCACCGAAGTGTCTGGGTGAACTGTTGAGCAGTCGACATACACCTTTTTACTTATATCCCCCGACGAGACAATTTCGTCAGCAACCTGGTGAAGAACTGCATCATTGCTAACCTAAGGAGATATTTAGTGACAAGTACTGAAACTTGGTATGAGAACCTCGTACACATGAAAAAATGATATCGCTCTTCGTAGCCACCTCGCTGACAGTCTTTAGGGGAATACCCCCTATTGCCTTTAACGATTCGCCGCGGGCTAATGTACGGTTGGTGTAAACCAAAGATGGTGCATTCGAGTTTAAGAGATATTTCTGGAGATTCTTTGACATGCCAATTCCCATTGACCCTAAGCCAATCCATCCCAATTGAGTTGTAGCCATATTGAATCTAGGATCCTTGGACATTAAGACATCGTCCTATCCGGTGGCTTTTGTTAATGGGAGCCAGCATTTGGTAGGTACAGGTAATAGGGCTATTGAGGGGTGCATAGTACCTATCATATCGTTTAGTGCCTACTAACTTTGCACCTGTAAGCAGCTCCTCCTGGGTAGCCGATAAGGGAGCTCCGTCGGTCTTAGCCGATCTGAACCAGGTTATTGTGGTGCTCTATCAGACCCCCGGAGGTATCGTAATTTAGGGTAGGCTGGCGCCGGATTTATCGGAATTATTATAGTGGGGGGTTGTCAAAAGACTGCGAGAAAAAAAAAAGTGCGTGGAAAATAAACACTTTAAACAAAAAGAAGGCGTTGGTCCCAGAGAGGCTTGAACTCTCGGCCTTCGCATTTACTTAATATTACCTATTCAGAAGATAGGAAGATATTAGTACGACGCTCTAACCAACTGAGCTATGGGACCCTGGTTATTAGGAGGTAAGTCCTTGGATGAGTGTATCGTGAACTTGACACGGCTTATATGGTGGGGGAAATTGAGGAAAAACAATCCACATAATACAACAAGCTAATGTACTACCTAATAAATTTCACTGTAAAATTTACTTCAGCTTATATTTAGGAAGAAAATTCAACAGTTTCCCTTTCCCGCACACCAATATCCCCAACATGTACGCCATAAATCTAGGTACATAGGGATCCTTCATATTAACAAACAGCTCTAACGCATCATCAGCAGTACGCTTATGGATAACCTCCAAACTACCCCTCCAAGAGCGCTAACGCAGTGCTAAACCCCTCTAAGCCTCAACCGCTCATACCCCTACGCTATATCTGCCACGGCCATGGTTAGCGGGTCAGCACAGTGCCTTCAGGACATTAAGGATGAGGGTCCTCGGTGGAAGCATCCATTACCGCTGCGACGGATCGCACGACGCCATGGATGTAGCCAGCACTGCACCCCGCGCTATAGTCACTTAATAAAATAAAAATTTAGCATCCTTTATTTCTCTTCAAAGTCACTAAACGTAGGTACCTAACCATGAAAAACGCGAACATTATCCCGAAAGGAACAATATCATATAACCAATCGACTCAGACGCCTAGTAGCGTGATCACAATAATACCGATGACCTAGATTTTCTTTGCTAGGTAGCCCCTTGGCCGTGGCAGACGGTGCTCGTGGGACGGCAGAAGGAAAGGGATGTACCTACATTTTGAAGAGCAGAATTAGACATAAGCATGTCCATGGTAACATGCTTGCTAGGTGGTTAATGTTTCACGTTCGTTGACGCTTTAGCATAATGCCATTTACACCCTTAAGTACCTAGGTAGGAATTGAGGAATGGGAGGATAATTGCGGTCCCAGCCATATCAGGAGAACGAGGGGTTAGGGTTAGGGTTGGGGTTGGTGTAAGGAAATAGGGGTTAGTACATCATACCTCTACGTGATTACTTTGAAGGCTTTGATAGTGCTTATATTATAGGCATGGAGATGAAGTAAATTAGAATGCTCTTTGAAAAATACTTAAATAAATGTGTGCTATTTCTTTACAACCAGATCAGGTAGTAATGATCTCTTATTTGGACACGACGCGAGCATTTATCCAACTTCTCCCCCGCTGCCAGCCAAAAAAAAACCCTTCTATAGCATCAGACTATCCGAGTATCATAGTTGTTATCATTTTATACCCGTCAACCCGATATCTCAACCAATATTTACCAGCATAGGTACTCTTTCAAGTTACCTGCCTAGCACCTATTACCTTAGCCAGGTACAAGTAGTAATGAGTACCTAGTACCTACCTAGATAATAAGAAGGTTCCCTATATCATTAACCACAGTTAATCCCTCTTTGCGCCTTTATATATGCATCGTATCATACTCTTAATAAAGTAAAACAGTTGCGAATCAGCCTTCAACGGCTTTCCGTCCAAGTCTTCTTTTACTTGCTTCTCGGACTTCCACCTAGAGTACCAAAGCATATTATGTCAGTATTTCGTTATTCATCTCTAAAACAAGTACTGAACTTCTTCTCTCTTATCGTTAATCGGTATAATGGGGTTATTTTACTTACTGTGATAATGTTAATTTCTTTCTATTCCAGGGAAAAGGTAACCCTAAAATTTTGACATTACGTACCATGAGTGGTAACCATGGAGGATATTTGAAGAACTTCAGCCAAAATCGAGGTTTAACGATAACGTGCATATGTAAATGATGAATTGAAACGATATCCGGCCAGAAGATATCTCCGAGAAGGATTCGGCGCCCACGATGAAAACCGCTATGCACGTCGGCAGGAAAGACCGTAGGACAATTCTCCTTCAGCAGATGTTCCTTTAACTCAATCATAGATTTGACTATTCGCATCAGCGCGTCTCATATTAGCTCTATTTTCAAGTTCGCAATTGAGACGACTACCAACCTAGATGCGCATCCGTAGGTCTCAAAGCCTCAATGTCGCGCCAGTCGTGAGATTTTGGCATTATAATCCAGTGGTGAATCCCCGCATTTCTTACGTTATTTATCGCGAGAAGATCATCATCCTAAAGCAGCTCGTTAGGACGATGTAGGAAAAGCTCTCATTAGGTTAAGCAGACCTCATATACTATGTTCGACTTGATTTTGGTTCTGTCGCAAAAGATGCATTGTTTCTGGACTTCTCTCCATTCAAGATTCGCCAGATAATGGAAGAAGGACCAGATATTTCTCATGGTGAGGTCTTGTGGGCGAAAACGAGATTAGAGATCCAAAAGTAAGCTTACTTTTCCATCAAACGAGACGTTACGATGAATAGTCTTCTCCTGAATTAATACAAGTGCTTATCGAGATATTTAAAAGGATTTTTGATAAATGCGCTGATGATTTCGGCGATAGAGTGGAAGTTAAATAAGTTCTTGAAGGAACACCCCGCGTCACCTACCACTCAGTGACCACTTGTGTATGACCATGTGTCGCATTTATAAAACATGAGATAAAAATACATACTTAATCTTGTTCCTGGATATAAGCTGAGTAGGAATTTACATATTATTGAGACCAACTTACCAACATTTGAAAACGTTAGGTTACAACCCAAAGAAGAAAATACACATCAAGGTGAGGGTGGATCAGCACCGCCCAGCCCGGATGCCTGTCTTAGAAAATCTGCCTATTCACTACGGTCCACTATAAAAACCGCGTTTTATCCCCTTAACAAGCAGTATTCACAAACAAAGGAATATCCATTGAGGCCAAGTACAGTTTTACCTCCACCCAGAACATAAAGCATTGGGTGGACAACACACGATATTACACATATTTTACCTCGTGCCAACCATAGCAGCATCATCGCCATTTATAGATTGGGAACGATTTTTATCAAAACCTACGTGAAGAAGACACAGACGAGTTAGCCAGATCATAGGCGATACGTATTCGATTCTATTTTAAGAAGCCAAATTTCTTGGGTTATAAAGACTCAGAAGATAATTGTGTTGGTCCAAGAATCATAAGTTAAGTACCTACCTACCTAGTGAATCAGTTATTTGTCTCTCATAATACACTTCCAGTAACGGAATACACCTATTCCACCTGCATATAATATAAAATGGAAGATATAAGTGCCTACATACCTAGGTAGGTAGTTATTACTTGTAGATGCTTCTTCCGATCCAATAACACTTATTTTCGTTGTCAATCTCTACCTTAATATCGTCTCTCTTCGCAATAGACAAGACAACACGGGTCTTTAACAATTACTATCTCAGCGCTCTCTGCACACATGGGACAGTGTTTTAGTAGCTCTGGGCCAAGAAACCCAAACTATAGGGCCCAATACGCTAACGGTACTTCCTGGTCTTCTCATCATCATCACGGACTCAGTCGGCATTCGCATAGACTGGTAAACCCTCTTTCGAGACCGCGAATTAACGATTACAGAATGGTCAAGAGACATAAATCAGGTAGGTGAAGGATAATTTTCACCCACTTTCCTGTAAGGAGAACAGATACCAATGGTACCCAAGCCAGCATAGGAATTGATATCAGACAGGGGTAAAAGGTCACACGACAACCAAAAGAAAAACTCTAGTAATAAGATAATATTAATATATGGCTAGCGGAATGTTGTGCAAGCCTATCGTTATACTATAATCATTGAAGAGTACCTAATGCATCTTCATTAGACATGGATCGATCATTTCAAAATATTTACTGGAAGCCTCATAAGGTTTATCATAGCAACAACAACAACTTAGGGATTTTTTGCTTAAATTATCATTAGTCTTAGAAAGCTGAATAAAATTAGGCCTAAACTTAGATTTCTTTTCCAGGAACAGATTACGCTCTAACTCTGAAGCACACCCCAATATAAATTGCTAGACGACTATTCTAAGACGTTCCTAACTGTCTGTTTACACCACGGTCAGTACCATTCATCAGAACACCAAGTTTATCATACTTAGGTACAAACAAATATCACACGAAGCAAAAGGGCAAGATGGGCCAAACTACGAGCAAACAGAAGAAACGGAAGCCCCCAGACGGCAAAGGTAGACTTGACGGACTCTGTTGCTTGCCTTTCAAACCAGCGCATGCCCAGAGAACTAGATCAAAAGGAGCGAAAACGGTCAGTCAGATCCACCACTATACAGATAAACCTGAATTTAGAGGAGCAATGAATCATCGCAAAACCCCACAGCAACAGGGACAAGTGAACAACTCAGCTAGCTCGACAAATTACCAGATTAACAACGACTACCTCTTTACCAATGTATATACTGGCATATATATGTCGCCCATGGAGTGGGTATACCCCCGAGAGTGGTTCTGGGGGTGGAATGCCTAGAGATATCTTACCTCTCTATACAAAGCAAATCACTTGTGTTGGGATTGTATATTAGGGTACTTGTTTATTAGTACCATGTACTATCTTGCCTGTAGATTACAGGCGGTGTATAGTTGATATAAGAGGATACCCCTTTCTTGATAGAATAGAGATGGCATCATAGGGTTACTTTTTGATAGCGGACGTCATTGCGAACGTCCATATCCATCCTCGGGGGGTATTTGATTTACAAGAGTTTGGATAAGTATACTCAATTTTCAAACCCCGGCCACCAATCTCTAAGCCGGGATAGTCTTCAAAAGCATAACAGCTTCTCAGACTCTAGTTAAAATTTCGAATATCACTATTACTACAGAGTAATTTGATGTGCTATCTAAGTAGTATCTAAGGCAAGTAGTGCATCTTACAAAATCCATGTAGTCTTTTACGTATGAGCTTGACTTGGCGATTAGTCGATAGCTGCTGAAGGAGCCGGGTAGGTATGTCCGTTGCATGGCATCATACCTATCAAAAAGGGAAACATCTACAGCAGGCGGAACTCCACGCCTCGGCTCACTGAATTAAAAACAAATGACCCTAGCGGGAAGAAGTGACCCGTGTATAGGTATGCATGCATGCAAGCTAATCTAACACTGTTTAAACTTCTTCATCAGTAAAACAATCACGCCACAATCAAACTTCAACCGCCATGGCAGGTAGCTCGATGAGGCGCTCTCCTCTAGTAAGTTAGTATATTTCAACTTTCGACTAACTATTAGGTACTTACTAGGTAATTTCGTAAGTCTATTAGCTTTGACCTCGTCAGATACTTAGACCTAGATGGATGTGCAATGTGACATGATATTGGACCTGTAAGCCGGATGTCACCTGGCGAATATAGATCGCCGGGACGTGTTGGGATTCCGGCATTGCGCCACAATACATTTCGTGCTGTGCTGCCACCGTTTAACAGAATAACGCTTAATCTTGCATTGGACCCTGAATGTCTGGACCCTTAGCTTACCATCCTTCGAGAAGTAGAGTGGACATCTCTCATTTTACTGAAACCTATAGTTTCGCTCGGATAGTGGGCTGTTCGCTCGTGATTGGGTCATCAACTACCGGCCCAGCTCGCTCTGCCTCGGGAGAGCCCGAAAGTTCTTCGCGAAAATGACAATCACTTTTCATACCAACGCACGTAAACCGACGGCGCTTTGTTGGCTTGAGCTTATTCGCTCCGCGCTAGCGAGATAGCCAGAGTGAGCTCTAAAGGGGCGCGTTCCTGACGCCGGAGGCCTAAGCTCCCAACGGCCAGACACCGCCCAACAATGACTCGCCGACGATTTCAATCACCGCAGATGTGTAGTACACAGGTATGCAGGACCAGATGACCACCCACATATGTTCCTAAGTAGGTGACTTTGAGCTCATGTGGGGATTATCGCACTGCGCGTACGGCCGGCGGTTCTGGAGTTTCCCCGCGGTCTGGAATTCCGAATCCCCTCAATTCTGACTAGCCGGATAAGACCCCGCGAATCATCTCGGGCTAGGTAGGATCCAGGTGCATGAGTAGATAGCTTATCAGCTAGTAAGGGTCGTAACTAGCACCCATCTCTCGTTAACACTTAAGCCGAATTTTGTATGAGTTATTTGTGGTTGGCAGGTAAGTGTCGATATGTCAATATGTCGATATCGCGAACACCCTCCTAAACCCAGGCATATCGTGGATCCATATCAATCCCTTCATACAGCCCATCCGAACATACCTTATACATCCGTATATACCTTGGACCATCACGCTAGCCGCCGACCAACGATCTAGGGTATGGCGCCAATTCACCCTTTTATTCGTCTGCCCAACGTCCCTTCCTGCATGATGACATCGACCTGCAGACCTGCATGATGATGTATGTTGGAAATTCAGGACCCTGATCGTCGCATCTCGGCAGAACAGGACGAGAGAGTCGGGATTTTCGAGGCCAATGAGCAGCTGCCAACTCGTATGAAATAACAGCCGTTCCCTGCGCGCGCGTGTGCGTATTGGCAGGCAGGTAACGTTGAAGGGTTACAACGCGGCCGGGCGGCTTGCCGGATTGTGAGCGACGGAGCAGGATTTAAGGATCTGCTTAGGGTGCTACGTAGCAGTTGGCTTGAAGGCTTGGCGCGCTTGCTTTGGAACGATTACTAGATTGAGTCTCGTAGTAGTGTATTATGTGGGGGGACTAGAGCTAGGGTTCTTTATATTTGTCAGGCTCATATAATTCAGCGTATGAGTGGTGATCTTTCTCGTATGCTTCCTAAAGGCTGACTCGTGTTCGCTACTAGCAGAACAGGATAGGGACTAATGTGAGTAAGGCAGAGCTCCTTAGCGTACTTAGTACGAATTGCTACGATAAAGATAATAATAAGCTTACTTTAACCGAAAGCGCGGTAAGAATAGCTAGACTAGTTGACGTAGGTGAGAATTGTTTGTTTGGTGGGATTGAAAACCACCTCGATTGGTAGAGGTCGCCATGTATGATGACTATCGTGATGTCAACTACTCAAGTTACCCAACCCACGACCGCGTGATTACATGAAACAGCCTTGGCGTATATTGGAGTAGGTCAAACTGAAACATACCGACCCATACGTTACCAGATTATCAGAAGCAGATCCCATATGTAAAGTGGCTATGGGGATAGATGATCCCTTTCTTACATTGCGGTGGAAACTAACATCAGAGAAGTTCTCGATGGGGCTTCTAACTAGATGCGCAATGGCCTCCCCCATCTGTACCCAAAGACGCGAGAACCCGGAAACCTGGACAGTCTGTGCTGGGAGCTAAGAGGCGATCATCAAGCAAACCGTCGCGTGCCGTCCCTGACATCGTCCCACGCTACCCTTTGGGCGGCCTCTTTTTGCCCCATTCCCATCCTACGGTGGGATGTCTAGTGTCTGCTCGCTAAACACACCGGCGGTTTGACATACAAGCTATCTACGCGTATTGGGTACGCGGCACCGCATAATCAGAATTGAATGAGTTGGAGGTTAGTATATATATTATATGAAATTTTCGAGTCAGAAAATGAATCATACCTGGAGATATCGATTGTTCTAGGCCAAGACCTCGAAATTCCGAGGTAACAGAACCTTCTCCCGTAAGGCACTAGTAGGACAACATCGATTAGGTCAAAAGCCCTTACATGATGCTGTAGCCCTTTGCAAATATTGGCCAAATCATAGGTACTAAATCACAAGTAGAGCGGATTCTTCAGTACCCCAAAGTCAAGAGATGGTAAACCATATTAGGATTCCCGAGCATCGTCTCAAAGACGTAGATCTCATAAGCTATCTTGGCTGACCCAATATCTCCGCCGTCTAAAATGCGTGTATTCCCGGCTCATATTCCCCATTCCAAATAAAATGCGTATATTCTTTCGTGTATCCATTCAAGCGTAGTTACCAATACCGTAGATGGCCCTCCCCTGATTTCATATGCCCGAGGTCTAATGGTACTCCACATGCCTAGAATCCCCAATTGGACGCCGTTTAAACAGAATGCAACCCGACCGGTTCCTCTCAATTACCACCGTGCGCCAAGATGAATGGGGGGTATCCAACTTTCCACACAAATTTCATTTATCCAAAACTACTAGGAAGATCACGCAAGTGAACCGCCGATAGCGCACTCGGAGGGATATTGAATCGGGATTCAATATCACTTCGGGTTGCATATACCATACATACTGTTAAATGAGAAAAAGTAAAATGCGATGAAAAGAAATGAATAATGAGAATAAGAACAAGAATGATAAATACAACGGCGTTCAAGCCGATAGCAATACGGCCTGCACGGCTAAGCAAGGAAAGTACTCCCGTGGTTGCCGTCTCTCAATATGCGGTTCGGACGCAAAAGGCTGGCTGCTGCTGCTGTACGAATTCCAAAATGACCGACCGGCAGGAAAGAGCTGCGTGCCACATGTGTGTGATTGCAAGCGTTCGTCGCTTCGCTGTTGCCCCGGCTTGATTGGCGGGTCCGAAAGCACATAAACGTCACAGGCAGAAGGAACGGACTGGGGTCGGTAGCATTTGCCGGGGCTAGAGCCGGGTTGCGGAGCGGTGATTGGTTAATCGACAGGATGAGAACCCATACTGAGAGGCATTGGCGAGTTCGGATTGGTTAAATGTGTCTAGGTCGAGACGCATATGACGTGTGAATTGACATGGGGTTAAGGGGAAAGAGCTCTTTAGGTTCGTGTTATGATTTCTGTTCTGTGCCTTTTTTACCTGAGCTAAGAAAAAAGCCTTGACAAGAGCGCTCGTGATGATGTATGGTGTTGAATGTTTTGTAAATAGATCCAACCCAACCCATCCGCCCGTCGTCGCCCAATTACCTAACAGAGGCGGTGAACTTTCTAATAGTGGGCACATTGAAAAAAAATTTCCCAACCATCCTTGCCAACTATCTGTGATTGATTGATTGGTCAAGAGATAATATGCGATGCTTGTGCTTATAGCTGCGCCTCGCATCGACTCAATCGGCTTCACCGGTGGGCCAAGCCATTGAAGCGCTGCAACTTCTGCTAGGCACGAGTAGAACAATCAATCAAAACATAGAGATGCCGCGTGTCCCGACGTTTCAGCCCCGTCCGTAACCTATAATCCCGCATGCCAAACATGCGAATTTGGAGAATTGCATGAGAAAAATAGAAAAATCGATCGATCGCGATAATGGAGAGACAGAAGAGGGGAAGCAATAAGCCAGGAGGGGGTGAGGGACACACAACCGGATCCGAAAAAGCCGCGCTTCGCTTCCCATTCTCCAGGCTCCAAAAATGGGCGACTCCAAGATCTGGCTGGGTGGCGGATATGCGAGATAGCCGGGCGAGCTTCCGGTAGAGTGCTGTGTCGCCATGCTTTTCTGCAAGATTCCTAACTCGTGCCGTTCTGGTTTGAGGTCCCTGTCAATCGAACGTTTGAATGGGTCGACTCGCTGCGACCTAGGGGTGGCGAAATGTAATATATACAAGATAAAATAATAATAATAAGTAATTGAACCCACTCTTCCATTGGAAAATGAGGAAAGGAGGGATGAGAAAAAAACGTATTAGCCATCTAGGACTAGCAGGACTAAGATGAGCTAGGTAGGCTAAGGCACCTGGCACCTCTATGTAGGTAGGCATTTTGTATAACACCTCCATAGACCGCCATGCAGCTGTCGCTGTATATGGACACCATAGGACATATCATCCATGTAGGTGCAGCAAGGTGTTGTCGTAATGCGGTTCGTGTTGTCCTCCTCATCCGCGCGAAGAATGCGCGTCTAGTGTAGCAACCCCTCCAGGGGGGAGGAGGGGGATGCGATGCGGGTTGTCAGGTTTTCCCATCCGTCTCATGGAGGTCTGAGAATGCGATTTGTTCGTTCGCATGCCGTCTCAATTTCTTTTCTTATTCCTTTTGAGAGCGATGCATCTTTCGTTTGTCGTCGTTTCAGGCTTCGGCGTTGTTGGTAGTAGTAATAGTTTGCTGTTGTTTGTAGTTGTCGTCGACCAATTCCTCACATCACGTAGAGACGTCGCCGCGTTCATTTGTACCCGACTGCCGTCGCGCACTTCTGGCAATAGTAGAGGTTAAACCCTACTCGGATCATCCCCGTCGAGGCTGGGTCGTCGGTTGAAGTGGCCTCGACATGGCGATGGCAGCGCAGACAGCGCAACACCTCAACCGAAGCGACTGGTTGGACGTCCATGCTGAATCTAATGGACAGGTCGGTATCCGAGGATGAAGGTGAGCTGCTGTCTGTGTCTGTGGAGGAGGAGCTGGCGTAATGTGTCTTTGGTGGTCGAGTTGACATATTGGTAGATTTTGCGAGCGACGTGGGCTAGTACAAATATATGAGGTGAGAGGCGGGGGGGATGTTGGCAGATTATGTATATGTGGAAGCCTTTTCCAAATAGGATTGGGATGGAATGTGAAGCGTGGAGTCTTATATGGGGGGGCTTGTTTCGGAACGTTTATTGCAGGCTCGAGCCGAGAGATCCAGTTCACCAGGGGTTGAAGGGATCCGCAAGAGGAGGGTCTTGTCCTTTTCTAGTCTGACCAGAAGAGAAAGGTCCAGGCTAGTAGCACCAGGTCCGGTATATAAACGTAGTATGTAGTATGTAGGTAGCAATGGTAGTCTCGTAGACCGTAGCAACTATGGCACAAGTGTCCAAAGTGGGGACACGACGAGGAGCAGCAGGCGTCCAGCTTGTGCCCGGTCAGGTCACGAATAGACAAGGGTGTAACGTAAGGCAAGGTAGGGCACTGAAAGAAGAAAAATATGTAAGAATGAAAAAATAGAGCGTGGAAGGAATAGCGTGGTGCCTAAAATCCCGACGACCTCGGCGTTTCGCTTTCTCTTGTAGCGGATCCGTCGGGCTCGAAGGGACAGCTTCGTTCAATGCGCAGATTACAACGACTTTTTGGGTGTGGCTTTTCGATGACACGATGCCGTTGTACCGCTCTCAGCAGTTGCTAAACGCCGGGGGCGTGATAAGCCTCTTTCGGTATAGGCTTTGTTTTCTGACCTCTGGGCAGTATGCTTACGTACTGCAATCCTATGATTGATTCAGGGCTAAAAGAGTAGTGGATAAGTGCTCTGTCATGGATGTGCTTGCTAAGTTGATACCAGGAAAAAGATAGTCGACTGATTAATAGATTGTGGGCTTGTTTGAGTCGTTTCGCATACTCTCTAAATCTCAAAAGACCTTAAATGAGACCGACGAGTCGCGGGAATTAAATGGAGAGGCTCAAAGGGGTTGATATGACCTCCGCTACATAGTACGTACGCTTAAGGGATAGGAGGAGAGCCTAATTTCTTATTTTCCTTTATTATTAATGTCTAGTCTCGCACTAGGTAGGTGTGCTGCAAGTCGATACAGGTCGATATAACTCAATGAATCATGTCATGACCACCTATCGAGATCCTCAGCGTGCTACGGTACAGGCCATCGAAGATGGTGGACAGTAAGCTTGTAGCTAAGTCATACATACATATCTACCTCCCTACCTACCTATTAGGTAGGGCATGTTGGTGGTGTAGGTAGAATTATTTACTTCTTGGAGGGAGAATGCGACAGATCTAAGATCGACGGGATGTTATCATTGCTTGCGCGTGCTACTCCAGCGTCATAGAGCGCCCGGGGGAATATCAAAGCGTAGCGCGGTGTTTCTCGTCAAGTCAATCTTCATATATTCGTTAATAAGCGGAACGGTCCCCTAATCTCCTCTTTGATCATCCGGAGCGCTGTGACAAAATCCTGTTATTACTATCGACAATCCCCATCAAAAATGTGTGTCGTTGCGGACGAGGTCGCGGAATCGGATTTCTCTACGATTTCGGCTGTTGAAGAAATTTTCTCACTCATTTGAAATATCATACATACTACTGCAGAGTGACAGTGCGCGATGCTCACGAAGAACTGCGATGGCTGAGACTCGCTGATATTTGGCTTACATTTTCGGCTTGCATTACTCCCTAGCGCATTATTCGCTAGGATTACTACCGTAGGCAAGCAGTGTTGACTGCATGCTTCTTTTTGCATGTGCTTCCTGCTCGGCTTAATATCTCTTCTCTGATAAGTTGCAGATTGGCTCATGTATCGTACATACATACCTTAATACATACATACAGCGGCGCCCAGGTCAAACCTATCACTTTTTCACGATCCGATCCATGATGATGATGATTAGTATTACCTAAGACGATGAAACTTGGCTTCATAAAATTATAGACTATTCCGTGTCCAAAAACGCGCGAGAACTTGGCAGACTCTGATAGAAATTCATTTTTTCGACCATCGTTCTATTCGAGAGATCGTGGCCCGCCGAGCCAGCCCGTTTTGCTTTGACTTCGATGAATCAGCTAAAGTTCGATCCAGACCGTTCTCCCGCTGGGACCTAGTGACGATCATTACCGGTGGGGATCGTGAAGGATCCATCAATATTGTACCTTCGTAGCAACCTTCCCAAGAAGAACGTTTGCCACTCGCACAAGAACAGCATAGTACGGCGCCTGTTTCACAACGGTTCACAGAGAGAGTTGGTACTAAATCGGTAGAAAGGGCTCGCTATGGAAGACCAACAGGATTAATCCTTTATTCCGGAGCTAGATCCCCTTGATCCCCTTGCTCGGTCGCGACCCAATGCTCTGTCGACCCCAGCTTTATAATGCCTCTCACCATGGTTCGTTTTATGGATCTTTCTCTGATCTTTTGATCTTAAAGATCCACTGGAGGGGGTGTACGAGTGGGGTGAAGTCCTGAAAAAACACATCTTGAAGCTACACGACGGTATGCTTTAAGGTTAGGACCCTACATCGAAACAAATGGGTACAGCGCTTGACCCTGCGCGCCTAATCTAGCTGAAGCTGTATGAGCATCGCGTGTAACCGGCGAGAGTAAGAAAATATTTACATCCGAGATGACAGCAGGAACGCCAAACATAACGCCCAAATGCAAGCCCGAGAATCATAGCTGCTAGCCCGTATGCAGCAACCCGAACTTGTCAGTGTCATCGACCATTCAGATTATACGTATGCGCCTAACAAATCCTTTCCATCGAGATGCATTATCTGCTAGGGTGTTCAGTGTTTCTAGGGCGACCAGGGCGTGTTAGTGAGTCGAGATGAGTCCATACTGGCTTTCTTGAATCTTCTATGGGGGCGACTCGTTCCGAATTAACCAAATTCGACAGGTAATGAATAGAGCCTCACTTTCGAGCCCTGTCGTCTAATATTCGGCCAATTGAACTATTTGCAATATTTTCAATCCAGATGATTCTACCAAGAGCTCCATGTTCCCATCGACAAACATCTCTATATGTATTATGTGATACGATGTCGGGATCTCGGCCTAAAGAGAACAAGTGATCGACACAAACGATCGAAGATTCCCGCCGCCCAGGACTGCCCAGAGGTGTGGCACATAGATGGAATTGTGGACCTCCAACGTTCCAGATCCATGAATACACGATAGGTAACGGGAAACCATGGGCATGTACCTACCTTACGTACGCTGTATTACACACATATAAGGAACATATTATATCGTACCATCGTCAAACCTCGAAATATAGTATCTTGTAAGATGATTATGCCAAATTTCTCTTCACTATTCCACGACGAGGTTACTTGTTCTTTTTCTCTTTCATGCCCATTGACCATTACCGAGTCTGCCGGCATCTAGAATCCTTGGTTGTTACAAGGTTACGAATCTACACTAGTCACGATCACAAGCTCCTCATTCTAAGCTTACCTATGCCATATTCGTTCTAAACTATTTGTGCGAGCCACTTTATTATTGGTAAGTAGTGCCAAGTAGTTACGATCTTATGCAACTCGCCAAGAAAGAGGAATATGATAGATCCCGTCCAGCGTACCATCGAGATCGAGAAGTCCCATCCATGTCTTTCCAAATTTCCCATTGTTTCGAAATCGGATTCTGCCCAGCACGTGTCCCCCAATCAACTGTCCGTCTTCCGACTCACGGGACCAGTTCTTTTACGTTTGATCTTGGAGCAAACCATGAGAAAATGATCACAAGGCAACCCAGCGGCCCAGATTTCGGTCCCTGACGATCATTGCATTTCTCCGACTCGCGCAACAATACCAAAGTTCTATTCGAGTGTCTCGAACCTCGAAATTCGCTACGTATTTTCTTTGTTCCAAGTCTATCACTTTCCCCCGAGAATTGATAAACAATGACATTCCCGTGTTCTCCCCGCGGAGAAAAAAATAGATAGATAGAGAGAAGCGGTCTCAGTCAGCCCACCGAGCACCCGTCCAGCTGAAACAAAAGGAAATAATGAAAAAGCCCTGCTCAATCCGTCTCGCCGAGAATTATCCATACAAAGCCATTGCATAACCCAGCGATCTCGGGCAGTTTTTGACTCACTCACCGCAAAAGGTCAGAACCCGAACGAACTGAGTCGGTCGGTCAGTCAGGTAAGCAAAGCGCCTGGGGTCCGAGTCTTCCCCTTTCGGCAAGAAACCATTCGACCCATTCGAGCTTGGCCTTGCCGAATATGGATACCGTTTAGGGACCGGGATGCCCGGGACACACCGTCTTTCCTAGGCCGCGCATCCGTGGAAACCGTTACTGCCTGTGCGCGTACCTGAATGGGCGGATGAGCCATTTAGAGAGATTGTTCGGAATCGGTCTGGGCTTGGGTAGGGCTGTCGAGGAGCATGGACGCGAATCATGGAACGCGCGGTATGTATAGACCGCCCTGCTAATATGTATAATATGTAGGGTAGGTACCTACATAGAATCCCAGATGAGAGCACATAAACACACACGTGTACGTACAGCACAACCTTGGGATCGAACACAGCCCGCAATAAATTTCGCGGGTGCGTAATCCTGGCGATAATCTGGGAACGTCGAAGTTGACCTGTCAACCTTTATCTCCCCGGACACCGGACATTCTTCTCGCGCCACCACCCGGAAAACAAGATTGGAGCGGATCGTACATTACATACATAAAGGAGGTAAAGATCCGCGGCATCCGGCTGCCCTACCGGAGTCAGTGCCGTGCGGTTATGTGTCTCGTTACTCTAACACCCCATCCCGCCGTGGGGATATTAGAGTCTTACCTATTCTCATACATACATATATACATACATCAGAATCGTCGCTGCTTAAAAAATACGAGAACGAGATCAAATCCCACTGTCCGAAAACGCCGTAATAGGTAGGTCTGGCAGGTTTACTTTTTCGGCCTTCTTCACGCTCTCACCTCCCACACGTAAACCGGTCAAGGCTTAGTCGCAGCCCATCCATCCTGTCTGTCTTACGCCCACCTGCAACCTGCGCCTGCGCCAGGGCTTGCAACTCGCATTATCCAGCGCACCTTGCCAAGCGCTGCAGCAGTAGGCGGACGGCGGACGTCTGCCTACCCAGCCTACCTACTTAGATTACCTAGGTCCCAACCAACATCTCGGAAGAGGTGCCCTGGCGATCCATTGCATGACTTTTAATTTGTACGTGCGCATCGTCCCGAATCTTAGGGCAGCCATGCCTCTCCCCTGCTCCCCTACTTCCCTTCCCTTTCCCTGCAGAGCCTCATCTATCTACGACCGGAGAATAGATACCCAATCCCCACGCGAGCATCCAAGATTGGCTTTTTCATGGGTGGATGTTGCGCCGTCACCCGTCTTCGCCACCACACGTACCACCTCTTATCGCTATATACATACATACATAGTAATATGTCTAGCATATCCGTACTGTGATGTGATGTGCTGGCTACCATGATCGAGTTGTTATCTCACGGTCTCTCGCTGTCTTATGCCTGAATATGTATGTCTGTCGTACACGATGAACAGGGCGTCTATTAACTGCTGTATTAACTGTTGTGCAACATACTCATGTTGCGAAGCTTCGTCAGAAAGTCGTCACCGCCAACTACCTATCACTTATCTGCGATTACACTGTAAGCAAGCACATATCTCGGCATGTGCCGTGTAACCGACATGGTGGAAAAAAATAACTTGAAATTCGACGTTATGCCGTCTGAATCATTGGAGAACACCGCAACGCCGGTTCGGATCCTTCGCCCGCCATGCATGTCTTCAACGCGTACGGTCCTACGTACGCCCTGCAGGACCCCTATTAATCATGAGATATTAACATAATTTAATCAAAAAAAATTTCTTCGTCAGAAACCCTCCATCTTCACATCTTGTTCTTCTTTGACTTTCCCAAGATTCTTCAGCAGGAAACTCCTTCTGAAGTACTCGTTGGGGTGCACGATCGTCTCGAGTTGCTGCGATGACATGATACTTTCGTCCTTGGCTTTCTTAAGCTCGTTTTTGTGGACGTATTCGAATACACTGCATCGAAAAGTTAGTTTTGATTTGACGATGTTGCACCTGGTGCGTTGCAAAATGCGATTGAGACATACCGATTACAGGCCATATGGAATTTCTGGTTGTCTTTGTCTTCCTTGACGCCTTGTAGGACCGAACGATCCGATACGCCCGTCTGTTGCAGTAACGCAGTGAGGTTTTCCATGTTGAAGTGTCGGTACGGGCACCCGTGAGCTTCACCCGGGCCGGGCGGATGTTCCGTCAAGATCTTCTGGCATGAGAATGGGGAATATCCACCTCCCCGGCGATTCGAGTCACCTCCAACATCACCGTATGCGTGTCGCACGTTGTACCTGTATTCCTTGTTGAACGTATCATCCGTGACTTTGTGGAAGGCACTTCTCCAGAAGATTAGACATTCTTCCAAGTTTAGGCCGATGCCTTTCAGGAAAAGGGTGTATTGTAGACGCCCGTAGTGTTTTAAGTGGGCGTCTCGACGTAATGATCTGTGCAGATGCTGCATGCACATCGGGAAGTGTTGAGAAAGGTTATCGACGTTGCGTGCCGTCATTTCGGCACCAGGGACATTGGAGGTAGAGCTGGTGTAGGAGGCATCAGGAGTGACGAAATTCTTGGACAGATGATCGAGAATAGGTGTAAGTCGGTCGTCTTCATCGAGTCGAGGTAGTGCGCGGGCTGTGAGCTCTAATGCTCGGTCAAGCCTCTTCGTGAACTCGGCGATTACCATGCTTGGTAGCTCCTTTGAAGGCACGTAAGCCATCCCAGCCTTGAGGAAGACTTTCCTGCCCTCAATTAGGTCTGGTACGCGCTCCCAATCGACTTTGAACCAAGTCTCTTCCTCTCCTTTCTTAAGCCCACTAGTCGCATGTAGTTGAGCGAAGTATTTGTTCTGTTCTTCTTTAGTGACAGCTTCCCAATCCAAGTTCAGGCCTTCGATGAACGCATTTCGCTCGCGAGCAAGACTATCATCTAACCGTAAGCGAAACAACATAGTTTCTACACGGCTAAATCTCCGCCGTAGATCTTCTGTCGACGAGAAGGCTAGTCGAAGTATAAAGTGGCTGTAGTGATCTTTCTGCCTTTGATCATTTTGTCTCTGGATAGCAAGATCGGTCGAGGCGGCCGTGTTATTATCGAGTGGAAGATATTTCAGCAAGATCGGCTTCATATGTTCTGTCGTCTCGGCTAGGGTCTTGTTTCGAAACGAGCATGCTTCTAACTCGGCAAGAACTAGGACGGGTTAGCATCAGTATTGGAGTTATTAGAGGTAAGGCAGTAGAAGGAGACTAGATCATACCTCGAAGCCTGTCTATGGCCCATTGTTCGAATTGTTCGAGGGTGATATCTGCTGTCGGAGGTGATTCATAGAAATTTAGACGATGAGTGTACTCGGTTTGCTTGTAGCTTGGGTCGGCGAATTGTCTTTTTCGATGGTCGAGGACTTGACGTCTCTTTGGGTCTACTCGATTGAAATCGTGTCTGAGCATTGTGATGGTTTGTGGATCTCAATGAAAATGAAACTAAAGTTGTTTTGTTGAAGTTGTACCTGGATACTTCTTACTTGAGCCACATTTGAGAGTTTCCAGTCTCTGGTCTCCAGGTTGTAACTTTTCCAAGACGCGACCCCGATCATGGAAAGCGCGTCTTGAAGTGGAGCGCGACTGTCAATTAAAAGCGACCAATCATAGCATCCATGGATATAAGTTTAGATATCCGATATCCGTGTCCCACCTTTACATAAGCTATTACCCCTGTCCGGCATTAACCCCACTATGCCACCTTCCTACCCGCCAAAAATATCTTAACTCGTGTTTTAAGACAACGCTCTCCTCTTCAACCTCCTTTTTTGCTTATTTTTAGAGGGTCGGTCGGGAAGCCAGCTCAGTTCGGCACTGAGATATATAAGTGTCTACTAGTGAATTTTCGACGTCATTCGCTAAAGATGCCAAGAATTGGTTTTCAGATCAGCTCAGCCAAGTGTTCGATGCATCCCTACTAAAAATATTATCGATATTTTGGGTTGCACAATACGACCGAATGGCTGAGAAGAATGCTGAGAAGACATATCTTACTGAGCCAACACTGCCAACAGAGGCGATCAAGAGGTAATCCAAAGATGATCGCCACTTATCATCATATTTTACCAATGTAATCATCTCGTGGACGCCCCCGATAGATGCAGACGATAGCCTCTTACGATGACACATTTCCCGAAATGGGTTTCCAAGGCTTCGGTCAGCAAGACAAGGGCACAAATTTGGGATAAGTATGGAAATAAGTATGGGACAGCATGGGACAGTATGGGACAAGTATCAAAAATGCATCATGATCCTAACAAAGACATCCGCTTCACATTCCTCACATGAGTTCCGGCTATCCAATAAAGGTATTAGTTCTCCGCATCCTTGAAATCCTGCTAGGGTTCTAGGGTGTTTTTCAGCTCGATACCCATTTCCTCGGACCTTATTTCAGCCCGCACTGTTCCCCCTAATGACGATGCTGCAGGCGACCTTTGCCGTCATTGGTCCAATCGCCGACGCCTGACCAATCATCGTTAGTCCGCCGTCACACTCGATCCCGCCTCATGGCTACTCTCGTACGGCGTCCTCTTAATCTGGTTAGGTTTCTAGCTGTCTAAGAGCCTCACCTTGATTTTTGACACATCTGATACTTAATATATAATGCCAACAAAGACCATGGACAACTTTTCGTCGGAGGCCTCTGGATATGAACGCTTTCGATTCTGGATTAGCGTATCCCAGCCAGTCACGATGAAAGATGAATGCGCCGGCGAAACGCTATGCTACCACTCAGGATTGGACGAGGTTACAAGACGATATCATGCGCTTGTACCTCGACGAAGACAAGACCCTTGAAGAAGTTAAATCGTACATGGAGGAACACCATGAATTCTTCGCTACGTATGAGTCGTATTAACAACTAGGAACCATGTGATTCAGCTAACTAGAGGTAGCGTTTCGATGTATAAAAAGAAATTCACCGCATGGGGCGCCTTTAAAAACCTCCGATTGGATGAAGTTCTTCAGATCCTACAGCTAAAGAAGCTTCGCGATGCAGACCAGAAACAATCCCAGTTCTTTATTAGGAATAGAGAAGTCGATCAATGCAGCCTTCAGATCTACCTATCACGGAACCCCAACGTCTTCGCAAAGCTTGAAGCTGGTGCGGAACCTAGCCCAGAAGCGATTCGGGATGTCAGCTGTCGAACTCCACCTTCTCCTATAACTGTATCCCCCGTGTCTCCATCTTTATCATCAAAACGACTTTCACCATCGCTCAGGACCCCATCACCTGGGACTTTTTCATCCAGGTCTCCATCGCCGGTAGTACAATGTAACCGGCTCTCCCCTGTCCCCGAGGACATGCTTCAAGCGCTACACACTTACCTAGATCAGTCTTTTGAGTCTGGCATCTGGTCTTGGTCGAATAGCCGTTGTTGGAATACCCGCGGAAGAAATGGCCCCGCCGGGCTTTTGAGCGCGGTTCTTGATAGATGCATAACAGCAGGGTTATCAATGACCCGTCAAGTGGAACCGGCTGTCATTCGTCATGCTCTCGACGTTCCTTTCGCCATGTTGATCAGAGTTTTCAGGAACCCTCCACCCATAATGATTCCTAAACTAATCTCGGCAACTGCTCATCTAAATCGAATTGGACGTGCAGAAGTTGGGTGTCTACTCTTACAATTTTGTCGGGATCTAACAGGAACACTGTTTAGTCAGGATCATCCTCTCCCGAGGTTCTGGACTGGCCTCATATCAATTCCTCAGCTCGAGCAGCAGGATGCCATGGGTCGGATATTATCTTTATGTGTATCGGAATACGGTACGCGGCTAGGAGAGGCTCACCCATTGACTATTGAAGCGTATCTTAAATATTTTGACACGGTAGAACGGGAAAAGGACCCCCGCGTACAGATACAGAGCCTTGGGCATCAGCTATCAAAACTCGATAAAGATTTTGCTGACGGGTCTTTACTGGGCTTACTGAAACTAGAGCACGCCTTGGCGACTTGCAAACTAAACTTGGAACAGCATCGTTTGGACAAGGCGGAAGAGGCTCTAATTCGTTTGAACTCTAGTTTTCTTGCAGCTAGAGATGAATCATTTCGCTGCATCTGGCTTGGATACATTCAATGCCTTAAAGGGAACCTTCTAGCAGCTGAGAGCTACTATAAAAACTCGGTACTAGCGGCGAAGCGAACTGGCTCACGGGATTGTGTACTTGAAGCTCTCTTCCAGCTTGAGACATTTTTCCTACATTCTAAAAAGCCATTAGAAGCAGAGGGAATTCGAGCTGAGAGATTCCGTATACTTCGCAGGGATTCTCTCATCTGGGCGGATCAGGAGGGGCCGCCGCATTCTAGAGGCTCCACACCCGGCCCTTCGGTTATGATTTTGCATATTGGTTCGGACGACTCCAGTGATAGATGGCGTCCTTCTGCTTTTACAGAGATAACTGAGTATGTTAATGCATCACGCTTCGTGCCGTGACATGCACATGGGTTACAAAGCATTTTTCGGCGTTAAGATATTACGAATAAAATACTGCTTGATCATTTACCCCTGTTATCATAAATCTTGTAGGTTGATGTGATGTACTGCTTTAACTGATTCAGTAGGTGCCTGATCAGCTGGTTGCTTATTCAATCACATACGATCTTCGAGGATTGAAAGAACGTTATTAATTTGATAGCGTTATGGTGATTACGGAGCGCCGTGGAGTGCCGTGGAGTTCGATCCCACCGGTCAATCATTTCAACCGAATCGCGACGCGAGGACACCGAAAAGAGGACGAAATCGTCTCCTAATTTTCATTTTAATGAATATTATAATATAGGATGAAAGTTCTAACCTTTAATGCGTTCCCATGATGCCTCAGGATAACACTTCCAACAACTCATCATTCAACTCACCTAAATCAGCGGAAAAAATGTCTAAGATCCTTGCCGTCTTCGGCGCTACCGGCCACCAAGGTAGTTCAGTCATCAACCACGTCCTAAATGATCCAGAGCTCTCCAAAGAGTACAAGATCCGCGCCATCACCCGCGATGTCAACTCCGACAAAGTCAAAGACCTCAAAGAGAAAGTCGAAGTTGTCCAAGGCGACGTCTTCGACCGTCCCTCCCTCGAGACCGCTCTGACTGGCGCACACACCGTCTTCATAATGACAGTCCCATCCTTCGCCCCCAACGGCTTCGAAATCGAATTCAACAACGGCAAAACCATCGCCGACGTCGCGGTCGCAAAGGGGGTTAAATACATCATCTTCAGCACCCTCCTGCCTTCCGCCCAGATCTCCGGCGGGAAGTACACCAAGATCACCCCCTTCGACGCCAAAGCCGCTATCGAAAAGTACATCCGCACTCTGCCCGTCCAAAGCTCCTTCCTGTCCGCCAGCTGGTTCATGGAGAATTTTGCCGAGCAGACGTTTTTAGGACCGAGGAAGGACGAAGATGGGACTTGGGTTTTTGAAAGGAATTGTTCGCCGCTGACGGAGTTCCCGTTGATTGATGCGAGGGGCGATGCGGGGAAGTTTGTTGGTGCGATGTTGGCGGACCCGGAGAAGTTTGAGGGGAGGACGGTTTGTGCAGCGACAAGGATGTATACGCTAGAGGAAATTGTGGGGATTATTGCGAGGGCGACGGGGGAGAACGCTGTGTATAAGCAGATTTCGGTTGAGAAGTTTAGGGAGAATTTGGGGGTGAAGGGCGTGGAGGGCGTGCTAGCGGATATCTTCGTTGAGGCGTTTCAGTGTCAGGAGGAGTTTGGGTATTATGGCCCTGAGGGTGGGGAGTTGGTCAAGTGGGCTGCGGAGAATGTTAGGGGTAGACTTTCTACTTTTGAGGAGTTTCTTGAGAGACATCCTTTGAAACTTGCGTAAGGGGGGTGTGAATGAGTTGGATATAAAGGCGAGTGCAACTTGTCTAAAATTGTAAGGGGGGTACATTTTCATCATGTTTGAATTGGCAACATGGATATTTATACTGGCATTCTATTCATTCATATCTCATTACTATCAACCCCTACTCACTTACCTGAAATCATATTTCCTCACCAATCCTTCCAGATCGTCCTATTACACCAAGCCTCTGGCGTATCCCACATCTCAATGAGCATTTGTCCTCCCGACGTCTCCTCGACAACTCTTAGAGGCGTCTCATCTACCTCCGAAGGAGTTATCCGCTTCCTCGACCTCGGTATTTTCACCTTAATACCTACATTCGGGAGGCGTAGCTTTATAGCCATGATTAGATCGTCTCGTCGTGCTTTCCTTATACCTTTCCTCTTGAACGTGACATTCGCGTGCTTGGCTAGATCCTTCATGTGAACATCGACACATTCGCATCTTATGTTGTGGTGGATCGTTAGGTGGGGCCGGCTTCCGGGCGTATTGCGCTCGGCGACGCCGTAGCAGCCCGTTTCCTTATTTACGAGTTTGTATGTCGTTTTTGAGATGCGCTGTCGCGCCTTCAGGAGAAGTTGGTCGCATTTTAACATTGTAGTCTGTAGTAATTGAGTTGGTGGTTCTTAGGTGTGGTTTGATAGTCTAGTGGTGTGTATTCAGAGGCTCCGGTCTCAAAACTAGTTCAAAGGAGCATGTTCTCAGGGGACTTATATATGGCTATTGTATTTTCAAAACAATGCGTTTGAGTCTTTTATCATGCATTGTTTAAGAGTGAAAGAATTTCTATTGTTAGGACAAGGCGCATAGTCTCACCCTTCACTAAGACATAGTGAACAAAGACATTGCAACAAGTTGCTACAGCGAGGCAACCTTAGAATAGCGCCCTCAGCTTCCCAACATCCGTCATGTTACCGATACTTGTGAAAGCCGTATACGCCTTCTCGGCCCTTTCACTACCAATCTGCTTCGTTACCTGGTCCATAAACTTCGTTTTCAGCTCCTCTACCGTCAGCGGGTTTGCTAGACTACCAATCGCATGCTCGACGTATTTGTTCAACGTACTCCCATCGCTAAACGTCACGTTGACATAAGCCGCATCCTCTGCTACCCCAGAGTCGGTCGTCACATTAACCAACTTCCGCAGTCCGACCACAGTAGAATTGAGTACCACCTCATCCGTAAACTGCGCCGGCGTCGCCTGTCCATACAGAAGCCCAACAGCAGCGGCATGGTAAATACTAAACTTCCCTGCCAGCCCAGTCTGCGGATCCGTCTGCCCCGTCAACACCAAAACCTCCGGGTTGACCCGCAAATCAATCGCCTTAACAGAATCCACCGAAATCGTCTTCCCCTGAGCCAGGCTCTCGTTGTTAATCTGTATCGCCCCGTCGATCGTCGGATGCATGACAATACCGCAGGGGAAAGGCTTAAACGTGTTCTCCTCGATCTCCCAGACCTGTCCTAGCTGCGCGAACTCCGCTGATGCGTTTTCGCGGGTTGATACGACGTGTAGCCATCCATATTGGTCCTCGAGCGCGGTGAGTGAGCTAGTGTACCCTTGCTGCGCGAGAAGAGCGGCGAGAAGGCCGGATTGTGTGGCGCGGCCGATGTGGAAGGACTTTGTCATTGATCCGAAGAAGGCTTGCATTCCGATTACTTGCGTGGACGCGATTCCGATCGCTTGTTGCGTGTGCTCTGTGTCTAGACCTAGTAGTTTGCTGACGGCGACTGCGGCCCCTATTGAACCTGTGGTACTAGTGATGTGCCAGCCCACGTCGTAGTGCTCAGGAAATACCGAGCGACCTAGATGTAGCTCGGCTTCTACACCTGCGACGAACGCGGTTAGAAAATCGGCCCCGGATACCGCTTGCGGGCCCCCGTCCCGGGTTGTCTGGGACCGGGCTTCAGTTATGGCGAGAAGCGCGCTAGCGACGACCCCTGAGGGGTGGATAACGGTTGCCAGGTGCGTATCATCGTAGTCATCGACATGAGAGGCGATGCCGTTTATGAAGGCGGCGAGTTGCGCGTCTGCGAACGCGACCCCTGTTCCTTCGTCGCTGACAGACCCGTTCAACCCGAGGATACTAGATGTTGCTGGCCCGGCGAAACCCGCGGTCAGTGTTGTGTTGAGCGCGATCTGCGGCGCATCTTGGGCGAAGCCGCCGATGGCACAGCCGGCCCAGTTGTAGATGCTCTTCACTGCTGCATCAATCACCGGGGCAGTTAGGTTGGCGTATGTGAGGTTCGTAGCCCATGACGCTAGTGCGAAGGTTGCCATGATTCGTTACCTAATGTTGAAAGTTTAGCTGTGCCAAGTATAGGTAAGTAGCCAAGCCGTTGTTGTGGTTCCGGAGATCTGCGCACCCGGCCCCCCACGCGATTTATGGGAACTGCACGGCGAATGTCGGTTCGGGGTAGCTGGCGCCAGCAGGACGTGGAGATGACATCAGATGAGGGTTAGGAAGTAACAGTCTCCAATATTCGTTGTAAACCTCGGCAATAACGTGGACTTGACGGCGAATCCGGGATAGGTTGAAGAGGGGTTATTAGATGGAGAAGACGGGGAATGCAACGGGTTAAGAATACCGAATTTTTGAAGCCTGCCTTGACTTAGTTCAGTAAAAACTGCGGAGATTCCTTGCTCCCTTCACGATGCGATACCCGGTAACTTACCTTGACTTAGTAATCATAGTGGATAGGGGTAATTAGGTGGATACCCCTGAATCACTTCCATCAATTCACCCAAGTAACAAGACTTATATAATTAAAGAAGGTTCCCTATTGTAAGAATCCAGTAGTGGATTAAGGTAGAATGGCCGGGGTGGCATGGCGCTGCTTACAATGGATATCATTGCTATGGCTTTGATTCCCCTAGTGAGCTGTAGCTCGAGGGTTCGATTCCCTCGCTGGCCAAATCAAGTTTTTTTTTTCAGGTCAATTCTTTTTTTTTTTGAATGTTCCAATACAGTATGCGATTATGCTTGATAATTAGCTACTAGTCACATTGCTTCAATTGAGAATATGGTCTACTAAAGCATTTTGGTTAGTAATGTGTCCTGTCTTCAGATCTCATGTCCCTGTTATGGTCCAGAAACATCACGAAATATCCCAAAACTTCAATAACCTCATCTGGAATTAACGGAACTATTATAATATCAAACTCTAACCCGGAAATAGAATGCGAGAGTGTAAACCATTCAGCAGTTACACTGTCGTTGATTCTATGTAGACTTATGAAAATGGAATATGTCTTGGCACAGATTTGTTGAGACTCAATCCTCGCAAACACTGCTAACACAACCCTCAACATCATTGTAAGATTTATTGAGTAACTAGTTGAATCACTGAAGACGCCGAAATTGCCTTAGACTCAACATTGCCAGTAGCGCATTTGTTGTTTCTCCTATACCCTTTGAGAAGGTTGCACCGACCTCGTCGGCGAACTTTTCTTACTAGGTCGTAACTTACCTGCAAAGTAGGTACTTACCTAGGTATCGAAGATAGTTTCCAGTAAGAGACAATCTGAGGTTCTGAAGATAATGCGAGATATGTGTCACATACTCTAAAAAGACTTCTTGATCTCAACACGAAGCATAAGCTGAGACTCACCGTAATTATACAAGCTATTGCACAATTATCACTTACTGTGAGCTCTACTAGATATTAACCAAAGTGAGCTGATATTTATACTAGCTTAAACTATTCAGAAGAGTATCTATGTAGTAAGTTACTATATCAGGAAGTAATAAGAGATATCATCAACCACGCCATTGGTCGCCTTTGATTCCATACTTCGAGTAAAACGTCTAAGTAGTATATTAGTAAGGGGCAAGCCCATTAAATCCGACGTTACAAGCTGTGCCGAACACCGATGATGATTTTGTTAACGTCCATAGGACGTACACTATCTAGCTGGCTAAACAATGTACATCGTCTACGAGCCTAGTCGTATTGGGACGTCTGGACACCGAGTTATCTATATGAGCGGTAACACGATCGACGATGATCCGACCAAAAAAGGTAAATGAATCTTCCACGGAGTTAGCTGACTTTAATTCAATCACTGATAGGTTAACCTTCGAAAAGTCAGTCCTGGAACGCGACGCAGGGGCAAGACCGTAGTTAGCCATCCTTATAAACGATCCTAACTGGGAAAACGGTAAAATATCAACGCCCGGAACCGGGCTCCAGCCATGGAAAAGGATATATCGGAACCTGCTAACTTCCAGCGTGGTCCTAAACCTTGAATGATATCCATTGCCATGGCGGCTAAATATGCCCATCCTCCACGCCGTCGTATATTCTAAATAACGTTTCTTACCTAATTACCTAATTCAGCACCAAGCATATATGATTTGAGATCGACGTCTGGGTTCTCCGCAGTGCATTAGCTCCTCAGTAATACTGCTCGGACTACTACGTTACCATGTGTGATCGTAAAAGGGGGCGATCTGCAGAGGGATATCGTGATAACCTCAATCTTTTTTCTTGGGCATCACGAGTCAATATCGATCTAAATACATGAGAAAAATGGCAATAATTAAGAGATTGGCATACATCGATGAGGTCAGTATTACTATTTTTGATAAATCTACACCTTACATCGAATGGAGACAATGACGATGCCTGAATACCGCATTTGACGGAAGAATAAACCGTTTAAACAACGTTAGACAACGTTTGGTGGGCGAATGTGCGAATTTAAAGTTAAAAACGGAGTAGGGGATGTAGATGTCACTGTTCAAGCATGACATCATTCACAGAACACAATAGAAAACTTTACTTTACTTAATTCTCTTTTTATTAATATTTCAGTAAGGCCATACATACACTTGAAGCCCCAGCACTTCCTTCACTCATAGGTTCAAGACACAACCTTGGAATGTACAGGGGCCTCACTTCCATACCCTCTCAGTATGTACCTGTCCAGCCCAACTAGGGACAAAGACCCATCCCCATCAACCTAGTCAAGAATCGCACCAAAAGCCTTCTTCGCCTTGCCGACGAAACCCTTGGCCTCCACCTTCTCAACATCAGCAGCGTAGAACCTGCGTCCCTCGTCAAGATTGATCGTGTCGAGATCAACCCACCATCGTCCGCGATAGTACACGCGAGCGCCAAGCCACAAGGCAACGATGACGATGATCGAGATGTAATTAGCGAAGAAGTTGACCGCGCTGGGCGAGTCGCCGAGCGGCCAGACCGAGAGGTAGAATTGTACGATGATGAGGAGGATGCACATGATGAGGCCCCACCATGCGCCGTACGGGTAGAGCCACGATTTCCAGGGGAGCTCTTCGGGGGTATGGCCTTGGCGCGCCCAGGTGATGCGGAAACGGATGTGCGAGAGGCAGATCATGCCCCAGCCGAAGAGGGTGAAGAGAGATGTCAGGTTAGAGAACCACGTGAACACGTTGGAGCCCGACTCGCTGACGCCGAGGTACGCTAGGCCGCCTCCTAGGATGAAGGTCGGGATTAAACCGTACCATGGGCGACCCATTCGGTCGGCGTATTGCATCTGCTTCGGAGCCATGTTGAGTTGGGCCAGACCCATTGTCGTGCGCGATCCGCCGTAGCCTGAGATAGAGCCGGTGGAGATGACCGAGATCAGGATAATCGCGTTCATGATGTGGGCCAGGGCGGGAAGACCTGCGTCGCGGTAGGCGATGACGAAGGGCGACGCATTGGTACCCGACTGACCGAACAGGTTCTTATTCTGCGGGTCGACGTTGATGGTGATCATCAGCGATCCGATCAGGTAGAAAAGCGACAGGCGGACCCAAATCGAAGAGACGGCGCGAGGAATGGCCGTTCGCGGGTTAGCGGTCTCGGCCGCGACGAGGCCCGAGTTTTCGGATCCGGACATGGCAAAGATGCAGGTGGGCATCACGTTAAGGAAGCCCTTGAATCCATGTGTAAAGGCTTCTGAGTTCCAGTATCGGAAACCCACTGGGCCGTAGCCCGCACCCCCGGCTGACATGACAATCATGGATATGATAACCACGAAGATCCAGCCAAACTTGATGGTGCTAGCAATAACCTCGATCTCGCCGAATACGTTTACGGCGCCGATGTTGATGAGCACGATGACGACGAACCAGATGCTGATCCATCCTGCGACGGGGACGACAGAGGTCCAGAACTGGATGATGGTGTTGGTAGCTTGTAGTTCGTTCGCGATCGTAATACTATATCGTACGTAATAATATACAATTAGTGACAGTTCTCCTAGTAAGATGATGCGTGGTCGGGACGCGCTAATGGACTAGAGGCCACTAAATAGGTAGGCGTGTAGATTTAGGGGTAGATGTTTGCTTCGGATGGATCTGTGGAGAAAAGGGATATAAACGACGATAAAAAAGAGCTACTGACCAGTACTGGAACCAGTAAGACCAACCCAGGGCAAAAGCAGCGGAGGGGTCGATGAACTTGCCTTTAACCAATTCGTGTTAGCAGATATGTCCCAGGAATGTTAATTGAGGAATCAGGTGGGTGATGTTGACTTACCAGTCCATTGCACGAAAGCCGACGGGAGAGGATACATGCATGCCATTTCACCGATGGAATGACTGACACACCAGATCATGGATCCGGCGAGACAGTAGCCGAGGAAGATACCGGCAGGGCCGCCACTTGCGAGGGACTTACCGCTGCCGAGCCATAGACCCATACCGATACTGGAGCCGAGTGCGATCATCGTAAGGTGACGAGTGCTGAGGGTTCGGCGAAGCGCCGTCTCGGCACCGTGGTCGTTGTTGTAGACATGATCGGTCATCTCATTCTTCTCATTAATATTGTCGCCGCTGCCATGGTAGGCAGGCGTAGCACTAGGAGAATTGTTGACCTCCATGGTCGGTCGCGAAACGTTTAGGTTGGCTACAATTGAAGTTAAAGGTTGGGGTTGTGGAATGTGGAAAAATGAAAGTTGGGAATTGGTGGAGGGAAATATTCTAGAAAAAAAGAAAAGATAAAAAATTTACAAGGCGTGTTGTATAAGTACCTTTTAGGAGTAGGAGGCTTATCAATAGGTACTGGGTAGGTGCTGTATTTCATGGGCAGTCGCGGCCGCCCTGGCAACGCACGGGTGTGTAACTTCCCCGTCAGCTGTTGCTGCGATGTTGCGGAGTTGAGTGACCGAAGAACGGGTTAGACGGGCTGGACGGGAGCATTGACCCCTTATCTGGGGAAGATGAAGCTGAAAGCTCAGGTATGGATGGATGCCTTTTCCAACGTTGCAACGGTCCGAAAAGAACGAAGCCTAATGCGGGTGAGGATAAGGCTTAGTTACCAATATCATGGGTTCGTAAATATCAAGGGATGGCGGAGAGGCTGCAGAGACCGCATTGAAGCTGAACCTTGGAGCTGATAAGGGAAGCCTGCCTTGTCTCAGGCGTCCCGGACTATTAGTTGTATGTAGGTATGTACCTATTTACTACCTAGAATTTACGCGAATGGCAAACATGGCGGTGGAAGTGGTGCTGTACTTGACACGCTTAATACGTATATCTTCATGAAGTGGTTATTTCCACAGGTCAAGTGTTAAGTCATACGGAATCGCCGGAAAGTTGTCGTACAACGTCTGGATGTTCTACCGGGCTAAATATCCAACACGTTTTCGGTAGGTATTAGGCATTTCCATAGGCTAACAAGCTGTGTTGGAGTTTTGAATTCTGACTCTAAATAACGTGTTCTGGAGTGCTCTGCATATGTTTGTACCTGGGGAACGAATGCGCTCATCTTGAAGCATCATAATAGACGCTTCAATGTTGTTATGACCTCTGTAACGCCTTGGGGGCTATACCATAGTACATGTACAACACCAACCATTTGGTGGCACACGACACTCGGTGCTGAAAGGATTGTAAATGTACTGTAAATGGCCAATTATGAGATTCGATAATCCTACAAGGCAAATTAGCTTGGATCTATCAGTTGTGATTGATGGAAAGCCGCTGTGGCTGGCTCCAACATGCTTTTCCTTATCAACGCTTCCCGGCAATATTTCCTTGTATGGTTCAACCGTTCGATCTGCCTTGTCTCACTCGTCCTACTCGTCCAATCCGTCGTTACACAAAGGCTTATTTTTGCCCAAATTCATCAAGGTTGCATCTTGGTCTGTATCGTTCGTATCTTCCTGAGTCTATACAAGTTCTAGAATCCTAATTGTCTCGGGAAAAGACGATGGATATTCCGCCAGTTTGCTGAGTTCTTGTTTCAAAGGGGAATTCTACTGTATCATATCAATTTATCGATATCTATCATCCCGCATCCCGCATCCTTACATGATATGTCATTTCCTGTTTGAGAAGGCCATCCCCCTGTGCCACCAATCATAATCTGGTAATCCTTGGCTCGAGATAAGCTCGAGAAGTGGATTCTGGGGTTAGCATTGGCTCGGCGCGACGGACACCAGGGTTTGGTGGAAATTTTCGATCTCTTGGGATTCCCGATTACAAGGTTAGCAACGTGATAGGTTGACATCGTAGCACGTATCGCAGTGCAAACCATTTAAACGAGTTGGTCGGGTCCGATACCGAGGAAATGGAAGAGAGAATGTGCAATGACGAGGTTACCTTGGAGATCTAATAAAGGGACATTACGCGAGGAGATAAAGATCGTTATTATTCCACTGATAAAGTCGAAAGGACCTTGCCCTAGCGTCTCTTCTCGGCCTTAAACATTTTGAAAATTCACAATCATATTATGTTTATGATCGTAGATATGAAATATTTATGCATTTGCATATTTATCGCGTCTCCAGCTGCTAGACCATGTGACCAGCTGGTCTCAGCTGGGCGGGATCTTTACTGATCTCGTATTAATAAGTGGGTATATTTAAAGGGGAGACAACCTGATGACAGAATCCCTAAATCCCTCCTTATATTTAATGCTGCTTAATATTCATTACGCGTCGAAATAAGCTTCGTCGCCAGTTTTCCCACCCTAAATACCACCGCCTTTCCCTCTAGATCTTGAAAGCCGAACAGATATTTCTCGACCATGGCCAAACCGGAAGGCGAATTTCGGCGAATCTCTTTGGCTCCTTGGCGTGGAGACGGACTCACCAACGACAACATCGAATAAATGCACGGGCTTGTTTCGGGTCCCGATTCGCACAGGGATGGCCATGAAGACCACGAGAAAAGTCCCATAGGGACTGCAACGTAGAAACTGCGAGATTTTGTTTGCTCGCGACTACTTTAACTCGGGCGACGATGGCTGCGCGTCAATTCTCTCGTTCTGCGCTCCCTTGCGTTGGAGTGCGTAGTCCGTCCTATCAGCATGAGATCTTTCGCTTTATTTGCAGCTTCGCTAGCTGCGGGCGTTTCCGTGGCTGCAGCTGTCGACCTGCCGATTTCAGCAAAGTCAGACGAGGTTGATTCTGGCTTCACGGCCGTTGTTTATGATTCTACGCGCCCTATCCTCGTCGGAAACGACGGTGGCGCAAGTACAGGCGGCTTTCGTACGTTCGATTTAGATAGCGAAACCAATCTGACGGAAACGAGTCACGAGACACCAGGACGAACCAAACTCGTGACGACCGTGTATAGCGTCGGTGGGAAGGACCTTATCGCTACTATTGCGCAGCCAGATTCGTACTTCCGCCTCTATGATGCAAACACCTCTGAACAGGTCGGTGAACCTCTTGCGCATACCCTAGGCGATTGGTCGGCGCTATGTGCTTGGAAAAGCCAGAGCAGCGGTGAACAGTACCTTTACTTGTTCGGCAAGAGTCAAGCTGTGCAATTCCTTACGAGATCTCGGAATGGCTCTTACGAACTCGTCGAGGTCCACACCTTCGATGTTGGTGTTGAAGCTGAGGATTGCGCTGTGTCTTTGTCTGCGCAGTCCGTCTATTTCACGACAAAAGGGAGCACGACGGTTTACACATTTGCAGCTACGGAATCAACCACGGCGCCTGAAATAAGCGTCTTGGGAGACGCCGACGATAAAGTAACTGGACTCACCGCTTACATTGGTGCCAACTATGATTACCTACTAGTTGCCCAAGATGACCTCCTGGCAGTTTACAACACTTCATTCGCGTTGTTGGGTTCCGCGACAATTACTGGAGATGAAGGCATTGAAATCAAGGGCCTCGATATCTACCAAGCGCCTACGGCGAAATACCCGGCCGGCGCACTCACATACGCGATTGATTCCGATTCAGGGAAAGCATTTGCTGTCAGTTCTCTGGAATCGGCATTCGACGATCTGGGTCTGGATTTAAATACCGCCTACGATCCTCGTCAAAAGTCACTCAACACTTCTACTCTTGTTCGTCCCGAGTGTAACTTTAGCGGCTTTTCCCAAACAAGCAATAGTAGCAGACTAGCGAGTTCATGCTCATGTTTCGCCGGATTCACCGGGGCGCATTGTGAGACATTTACCTGCCGTAAGAGCTGTTCGGCTCATGGTAAATGCGTCGGTGCAAATGTGTGCGAATGCGACAAAGGATGGGGCGGCCTCTATTGCGCCTTTAAGGTGGTAGAGCCTGTCGCCGAGACAGATGCGTATGGCGGTGACGGAGATGACCCAGCCATTTGGATATCTCCAAGCAATGTATCTGAATCGCGTATAATCACGACGACCAAATCCGAGGAAGGCTCGGGGCTCGGAGTGTTCGATCTTAGCGGAAAGATGCTCCAAGTCATTGATGCTGGGGAGCCGGACAACGTCGATGTCATATACGGCTTCCAAGCTGGAAATAGGACTATCGATCTAGCGTATGCTGCTTGTCGAACGGATAACACCATGTGGTATGTTTAATCAGACATTAACCTAACAATTTCTAAGCTAATTTCCTATAGTCTATTCGAAATCACCTCCAATGGAACTCTACAGAACATAGCTGGTGGTTCTCAGCCCACTAAAGACGACTACACGGTGTATGGCAGCTGCGTCTATCGCTCGCAAAAGACTGGCAAGCAATACCTCTTCGTTAACGCGAAAACTGCCGAGTACCTCCAGTACGAGCTATCGTGGGCCGATGGCGCGCTACAAACCACTTTTATGCGCAATTTCACTGGCGGTTCGGGAGGTCAAGTAGAAGGATGTGTTGCAGACGAAGCGAACGGATGGGTTTTTATCAGCGAAGAACCGCGTGCACTATGGCGCTACGGCGCGGAACCCGACGACGATTCTACTAGTGGCTTCCTTATTGATGAGGTTGGCAACGGAACAATGTACGCTGATAACGAGGGCGTGACCCTAGTTGAAGGTCCTACGGCAGACCAGGGGTTCATCATCGTCAGCCAGCAAGGCGTTAGTGCGTACAACGTATACCGCCGTGGAGCTCCTCATGAGTATGTCGAGACGTTTACGATTTACGAGAATAAGGCGAAGGGCATAGACGCCGTAACCAATACAGACGGTCTCGCGGCGGTCGGAGCGGCCTTGGGTGATCGGTTTCCTGGTGGTTTGGTAGTTACTCACGACGATGCCAACCAACTACCCGAAGGAGGTACTAGCGACAAGGCAAGCTTCAAGCTGGTGGATCTTAGAGATGTGCTTGGCGATGCTTTGATGGCAGACGTTGACCCGAACTGGAATCCTAGGGCTTTGTAAGGGTGATGTTTCCAAGAGCTACGTCTACCTGGTATGCAGCGCATCTTGTAAATATTAGACTTCCACGATAAAATGAGACGATTGTATACCTGAAATATTTCTAATTCGTTCGGCTCTTCATTTGACGACTTTTAAAATATGTTAATTTAAGACAATATTCGTTGAAAAGGAAATCATCCTTATGGAAAGATTCTGACCCGTAACGGGATGAAATCCAAGAAAAAGTTCCCCATGGGTGTACTAACTCCACTGTATCACAGGTAGTGATTGGACCTATCCCCTCTGTTAGAAGGTACCCATCATTCACTGAAGGGGATACTTACCTACTAGGTAGTACCTAGCCGCACAATTCCATGTTGGCGGTGGCAGTTGGGTAACGTTTTTTTAGCTTCACTCCAGCTTGTGTACCTATGCTAGAATAGTTAGGTACCTAGTATTTATATAGTGCGCCAAATAGCAAAAACTGCTGAAGCCTCTAGTTATCCGTAATATTCAATTGTCAATTAAACAATTTTTTAATCGACTTGTGAGCTGCCTCCGAACCTGTTCAAAGTAAAAGATCTTAAACCTTTGACATGTAGACAGTGTTTCTTAGTTATTGCTGGGCCTTCGTTGAGCCGTTGTTGAGCTGTTGTCGAACTGTTGTTGGGCTTTGGATTATTTCATGGATGGATCTACTGTAAAATGGGCGGGCCGCCTAGGGGGGTGTTTGGGGCCATAATGTCAGTATCCCTAGCCCTGAACGTTCAGCAGCGGTGCTACTAAACTTCTCATCTACTAGGTACAGACTGAAGGGGCACTAAAGTTGCGTACCTAGGTACACTGAAAATACGATACAATTGCAAGTTATTAATCCGCCAGAACATTTTCTCGCTAGACGAATCACGGAAATCATACACGAACAGTTAAGATAGAGACAGTCTATGAATTACCAGTAAAAAGTACCTATACTAAGGGAAGAAATATTACCATCTTCGCATCCCCCCCAAACTTCCAACATCAACAAAAAACCAAAACAGCTTCGGGGACGCGGGGTAACTTGTATACAATATATAAGGTGAGTCTAGATGTTGTCGCCAAACAGCCGCGTTGTATATCATCTCATCTAGACCGTATTTCAAAATAGTGTGATAAGGTAAAATAAAAAAAAGGATGAGGAAGAAGACAATACCAAACCAATAAAAATGAGTAAAAAGGATTTTAAAAATGTTGAGACCAAGAAAAGTAGGAAGCGAATCCTCGTTCATTCCATGTCATTCTAATCGTCGCGTTCCGCGCCATCCCCAATGTGCAGGTACTTATCCCCTCTTCTTCCCTAGTGTCTAAGAGAAGTTGACCAACTTGCTCTTCACGCAAACAGCCTTCGACAGCGTCTGGATCGAACCACTGGAAAGAAGCTCGAGAACTTGCAGAGTAGCCTCGAACTCGCGCGTGATAAAGTTTCGGATCTCAATCGCGACGAGCGAGTCGAGAGGGTAGTGCGATAAGGAGCGCGTGACGTCGAGGTCCTCGAGCTCCATCATCATGACTGCGGCTAGCTTGTGTACGAGACCGTCGCATACCACGGCCTCGGCTTCCTCGAGAGACTTAGCTGCCTTTACTGCTGCGTTATAGGAGATGGCCTTAGCACCTCCATTTGAAGCAGCGTCTGCGGCGGCGGCAGCCTCCATGGCTTCGCGTAGGTGCTTGCTCTTCACATCTGAAGTCCAGAAGGGTTGCATGGACGGCGTGATGCGCATACCCGTGATGGTGTGGTTGTTGCAAGCGGTGGTGAGTTTGCCGCCAATGGCGGCGCCAAGCAAAGCTAAAACTTCCGCTTCGCAAATAGTGTCACTACCGAGGTTCTTGGCGACTTCAGCAGCCTTCTCGAGGTCTTCCGCTAGGTAACCGGAGTCAGAGATGGCAGTCAAGTCGAGAGAAGAACCGGGGAGGCCTTGTGCGAGACGGAATTGCACAAACGCGTTTAGGAAACAGTTAGCTGCAGCGTAGGCGGCTTGACCTCTGTTTCCGACGGCACCAGCGACAGAGGAGATGGCAACGAAGAAGTCGAGGGGCGTGTCGGAGAGGGCGTTGTGGAAGTTCCAGGCACCGTTGACCTTAGATTCGATGACGGTGCTGTATTGTTTGTATGTCATCTTCTCGAATAGAACATCCTATTTAGAGTTAGCTATCACGTTCAATATGATAAATGCTTACGAGTAGAAAACTTACATCGAGAACCATGGCACCGTGGACCACACCCCTGACTGGAGGCAGACCCTGTAAGCCGTTCTTGACTAGGTCATCAACAGATGAGGCGCTTGCTACATCTGCGCGGCGAACAACGATCTCGGCACCAACCAAGGCGGCTTCATCAACGAGCTCCTTGACCTTGCCGGTTACGCTGCCACTTCGCGAGACGAGGACTAGATGTCGTCCACCTCGGCTAACCATCCATCGAGCCATGCTTCGGCCAAGACCACCAGTACCACCAATGAGGATGTATGTGGCATCGGCCTTGAGTAATTGAGCAGGCTTCTTAGGGGGTGTGGCCTTGACGATGTCGTGAGCGTGAGGAACCACGATGAGCTTACCATGCGCCTTAGCGCCGTGGAGTGTCTTGAACGCGGACTCAACTTCAGATATGGGGAAGACAGTGACGGGGGAGATAGGTCGGATCTTGTTGTATCGCATCAACTTAGCGACATCGGAGAGGAGTCTTTGGAGTAGCTTCGGCCTTTCGGCAGCGATAGCCATGATGTCGACGGTCATGAAGCTGGCGTTGTGCTCGAACTGCGTCATCTCCAGTCTCGTGCTGGTGTTCGTATCCCGGGCACCGATGTCAATCAGACGACCGAACTTGTTGAGACTGTTCCAGCTTTCCCGTAAACCATCACCTGTAAGGCAGTTCAACACTACGTCGACGCCGAGGTTGTTGGTTGCTTGTCGGACAGCATTACCAAATGACAAGTTTCGGCTGTAGAAGATGTGGTCCTCTGGTATGCCGTACTCCTTAATGAGGAATTCCTTCTTCTCAGTGCTGCCAACGGTAGCGAAGATTTTCGCGCCGATCATCTGCGCGAGCGAGATAGCTGCCTGTCCGACGGCGCCAGCGGCAGCGTGAATTAGGACAGTCTCGTCTTCGCTTAATCGGCCGAGCTCAACAAGGGAGTAGTATGCGGTAGTGTAAGCTAAGGGGAGGGTTGCTGCGTCTTCGAATTGCATATCACGAGGAAGCTTGAAGGCGAATGTAGCCTTGGTTCGGGTAGATGTGGCAAAGGCACCCTTTGTGATAGCTGCAACTCGGTCTCCAACAGAGATGTTCTTAACATCCTTGCCAATGGCGGTCACAACACCGGTGGCTTCTACACCGAAGTCGTGTGTTGCGAGCTTTCCGTGGGCAGCAGTTAGATCTCTGTGGTTAACACCGACGGCGTGTACCTTGATCTCGATGTCCTCTCCATTGAGCGGGGCTTCGGCAACAACATCATCAACGAAGTGGAGAGTATCGAGGGCGCCGGCATCGGCGATAGCCATCTTGAGTTGTCGGTCATTCTCGCCGAAAGGTGTGGGTTGTTGAGCCGAAGGCTTGGTCTCTCGGTGAACGATCTCATTGACGACGGGGTCGTTGATGATTCGTGGAGTGTAGAAGAATCCGTCTCTCTCTTGGAATTCGAGCTCACCGTCTAAGGCGCTGCTCTTTCCGAACACTGAAGTGAATACCTTTAATACAGCCTCTGAGACCTGCTCGTTGGAAAGTTGGTTACGTCCGTCCAAGTCCAATGTCGCGAAGGGCAATAGAGTCTCAGATCGGATTGTTCGGCTCAGACCAAGAATCATGTTCAGATCTGGTGACGTCGAATTATCATACGCGCCCCGAACAACCCATAGAGCACCTTCTACGGTAGTGAGCATCCTTTGGAGAGCATTGAACTCATTTTCCTTTAATTGTGATAAGAGAGGCTTGTCAATCTCGGATAGGAAGATAAGTAGTTTACCCTCGGGTTGGGCATCGAAGAGGCTGCTGGTGCTGGGTAGCTTGCCAGTTAATCGCTGGAGAGCCTCAGCCAAACTGAAGGCAACTTGGGTTTGTAAAGAGCCCTCTCCATACACGATCTCAATGTCAGAATCCGGTAACTTTAGTTCATCAACAGGAACCCACTCGGATGATGCGCTGTCAGACTCGACCGAAACGGGATCTAAGATTGGTTCCCAGTCGAGCTTGTAGCAGAGCTCACGGTGAGCATCTTCCGTCTGTGTATCACGGTCTAATATGGGAGCGATAGTGAGATCATCCAGCTTAATGATGGGCTCAGAGATGTTGGACGCCGAAGTAGCAAACATGGAAACCTTCGTCGGTCTGGGGCTATCTGCGGGGAGAGAGCCGAGGCAGTAGGCTCGGTATTGCTTGCTAGAATCTTCATTTAATTCCACGATGTCCTTGGAGATCGATATGCTTCCGACTGATGACGGTAGGTAGATGGTATCCGGCGATTCCTTGCCGGCACTAGCAATTGGCCAGTACATGGAGATCAGGGACTCGAGGAATGAGGGTTGGATGACAGTGTTAGTGACGTAGTGGTTAGGCATCTCCTTTGCGATATCAGGAACAAGCAGATCAGCTTGCGAACAGGAGCTAGAAGCTTTGCAGTTGCTAACTCCCTGGAAGGTAGGTCCGTAAGCTACACCAACCTCGGACAAGTTATCATAGAGCTTATCCATAGCTATGGGGGAGGATGCAGCATTGTTAATGTCGGCGATAGTGGATTGTAAGTGAATTCGCGAAGCGAGGCTCTGTCTAGCATCATCGACTCCGTTGGACTCGTGAGCTTGAACGGCGATTAAACCCTTGCAGTGCTCCTTCCACCCCTTGCTCTTGGTCCACGAGCAGATGCGGAACTCGTCCCATATTTCTGAAGAAACTAGTACACCTTCTTGGTGAGGTCGGAGAGTGGTTGTCATTTCGACGTCCTCGTCGGGGATAACGAGAGGTGCAATGACAGAGACATCACGCAGTTCGAACTTGTCGAAGTTGACGTTAGCGGATATGGCTCGTTGTGCGGCGGCCTCTACTGCCATAGAGACGTAGCCTGACATGGGGAAGATTGTGAGTGACTGGATTCTGTGGTGTTGTAACCATGGGAGGTCGTCCAAGCGGACGATATTCCTCCATGTGGGTTCGAGGTCATTAGAGAAGTTGGCTAGAGTACCAAGGATATCGTTACGTGGGGCAGTCCTGTTCTTGTGCATTTGAGTCATGCGAGACTCGTGCCAGTACTTGGAGGAGTAGTTCCAGGGGTAGCGGGGCAGATCGCTCAAGAGCATTGGTGCCTTGCCCTTCTTGGGGAAGTTGATGGCTTCGAAGTCGACCGTAGCACCCTTAGCGAAGAGTGTGGCTGCAACATCTAAGGCAGTTCCCACAGCATCCTTCTTGCGCGCAAGGGCGGAAACGTATGGGATCTTGGCTGCATCACCGCCAACAGTCTTAAGGATCTGCTTGAGAGGACCTTGGAGAGCGGAGTGGGGTCCGAGCTCAACAAGCATGTTAACACCAGTCCTGTGTTCATCGGTAGGCTCAAGCATGCTTTGAACGGCCTCGTTGAACTTGACAGGGCAAGTAAGGTTCTGAACCCAGTATGTTGGTTCGAGCTCAGTGCCATCGATGCGTCGGCCAAGTAAGGACGAGTGGAATCGAACATCGGTAGAGACGGGACCTTCGAGTTGGTCGATGGATGCATAGTACTCCTTGGCGAGAAGGTTCATGTGGTGAGAATGATAGGCGGTATCGACGAAAAGCTTCCTGTTGAAAAGCTGCTTCTCTTCAACGATCCTCTTCAACTCATCAATACCAGCCTCATCACCGGAGATTGTAAGACTGCTGGGACTGTTGTAGCAGGCAATCTTAACCTCACCCTCCTTCAGCTCTGATAGCAGGGGCTCGAACTCTTCCTTACTACCACCAACAGCCATCATGGAACCCTTTAGGTCGGGGTACTTCTCCTTTAGGACAGGAATGAGGCGACCTCTGTGGTAGGCGATAGATACACAGGCCTCGAAGGTAAGGATGCCGGCAGCGTAGGCCGCACCAATCTCTCCACTGGAGTGACCAGCGACTGCTGTAGGTCGGATGTTCCATGATCGCATGAGATCAACCAGAGCTAATTGAATTGCCGTACAGGAGGGCTGGCTGATGTGGGCTGCACCGACAGCAGAAGTCTTCTCATCCTTGCTCAATTCCTCAACTAGTGACCATGATGCACCCAAAGTCCTCAAGCATTCATCCGCATAATCAATAGCGTGCGCGAAGACTGGGTATTGCTCATAGAGTTCACGTCCCATACCATACCATTGGGCACCTTGACCAGTGAAGATGAAACCGATCCTCAATGGGTCGACCTCCTTACCGGGTGAGAACTGTTGGCTGTTGATGGCATCGATCAAGTCGAAGGACCTGAGAGCAGGGATGGCTACTCTCCATTGGAGATGGGATCGGCGTTGACCAAAAGTGTATGCGACATCTGCCATTAAGTCCTTTTGGAACATCTCAGGCCTTTGTTCCAAATAGATGACCAAGGCCTTGAGGACACCCTCAAGTGTGTTCTTGTCATTCGCGGTAATAGCGAATAGCTTCCGTCCCGGGTTGTCATCCTTGAGGTCGGCATCGTTCTTGGCACCTCGTGTCATGAAAGGTACTTTCTCAAGGACGACATGAGCATTGGTACCACCAAAGCCGAAGTTGTTAACGCTAAGGTATTTTTTGTTGCGGGGCCATGGTCGTTGGCTGACAGGTACCTTCAAGTTCCACTGCTTCCATGGTATCTTCTCATTGGGGTATTTGAAATCGTAGTTTGGTAAAATGAAACCTCGCTCTAACATCAAGGCCGACTTGATAACTGCCACAATACCTGAAGCTCCCTCGAGATGGCCAATGTTGGATTTGACCTATCACACACGCTCATGTTAGTCATCCTCGCCAGCATACGTCACGATATGAGGCATAAAAGATAAGATAAAAAACTCACAGACCCAATGTAGAGGGGATCACGTGCTGAACGTCCCGCACCCAATACATTGTAGATCGCCGTAGCTTCAATTGGATCTCCAACTCGTGTGCCTGTTCCGTGCGCTTCCACAAAGCCACAATCGGAAGGGTTAAGTCCGGCATTGGTATATACCTGACGCATTAATGTTTCTGCGATAAATAGGGTCAGCTTATGGGCTTGTCTTAGTTCTTGGCTTTTCACGGAGAATTCTTCTTACCCTGCGCATCGCCGGAAGGCATCGTAATACCGGGAGTCTTTCCATCCTGGTTGATGCCGCTTCCGACAATGATCGCCCTAATTTGATCATTGTCTCTGCGAGCCTGCTCGAGCGGTTTGAGAATTACCATACCACATCCTTCGCCACGGCCGAATCCTGTACCTCTACTATCGAATGAAAACGATCGACCCGAGTCGGAAAAGAGACTGGTGATGACATTGTCAGCATTGTGATAAGAAAAAAGCTCACTAAGGTATGTCTCAAGCGCCTTACCGCGATTTAGAGAAAGAAATCCAAAACTCCGGCAGCATGTTCAGATGGCAGCCACCGACAATCGCCATATTTGACTCGCCGGTGCGTAAGCTCTGGCAAGCAACATGCAGTGCGACCAGACTTGACGAGCAGGCTGTATCCGTGGTAAAACTGGGACCCCGCAGATCGAAGAAATGTGATAATCTGTTAGATTGCATGGCGTACGCGCAACCTAGCAACGTAATCAGCGCGGGAAACTACATGCAGGGACAATCTTGAGGGGCCCGGCTTACCTGTGGCTTGATGCATGGGAATAGTGTCCGGGTCTCTGAACAAGTGAGATTCGTACTCTGGAAACGAGCCCCCCACGAACACACCAACTTCCTTGCCGATGATTGTATGTTTTGGGATACCGGCGTTTTCGAGCGCCTCGAAGGTGCACTCGAGCAGAAGTCGCTGCTGCGGGTCCATGGAGATCGCCTCCTTCTCTGTCAAGCTGAAGAAGGGAGCATCGAACGCTTGAAGGTCGGTATTGAGAAAGTGACCGCCCACTGGGTTGTGCGAGCCCGCTTTGCCCGGGTTCGGATGGTAGAAGCTGGCGGTGTTGAAGCGCTCTTTGGGTATCTCCGAATAGCCACTCCGAGCTCTGGCGCACAGCTCCCAGAACTCCGCCGGGCTTGCCACATTTCCGGGCAACCGGCAGGACATGCCTACAATGGCTATGGGTTGCGCCTTGTCTTTGATGGACGGAGCATGGTTGCCATTGACTCCGTTGCTGACACCGTTTGTGCTGCCATTGGTGTGACCATTGCTTAAGCCGTTGGTCTGGCCAACTCGGTGGCCGTTTGTGTGGCCGAAGGGTTGGGCAGAGTGCCCGTTCGTGCCATTGCTGTTGCCATTAATGTGTGCAGAACCGTTGGTGAAGCCGTTGGTATGTCCGTTTGTATGTCCATTCGTATGTCCATTAGTGTAGCCGTTAGTAGGAGCTCTCGAATCCTCGTGCACTCCGTTGGATGTGCTATATGCACTGCCGTTTGTGGCTGACGGGGCCATGGCTACGGATATCGTTGCGACGGTACTATAGTGGCCGAACGTTCTCTAAGGAAAGTTGCAGAATGTAAACATCGAGTGAAGATTTGGAGTTTATATTCGTGACTCAAGGGGAACTTTCCGGACGCGTAATATGTCGTACGTCTCCGGGGTACCGGGTGGGAGGGTACTCTGTCATATGTGACAATGGAGCCTGATATTCGGAGGATAGGAAAATCTTTCCACCCTGAGCGCGGAAGTATGGGCTGTAACTTTAGGCGAGGGGGACTGCTATAGATCTCGTGGCGTCTATCGGAAACAACTACACGGGAAACGTAGGATCCAATAGTCCAGTTGGCTCTCCCTGGACCATTTGTCATCCCTGACTATCTGGCTGTCACCACGCCGATCATATTGTCAATTTGTCTTAGACATTGCACATTACTCTCCGTGGTATCATCAAAAATCGAGGCCAAGACCCTCAAAAAGAAGCTTATGCAGGGGGTTGACCTGCTGGATCTGGCTACCTTGAACACGACAACGAAGACGACGACCATCTCGGCCTCGGTCTCATCTGTTGGGATCATCTTCCCCGTTGGCCGAACCGTTGATCTGTCACGAACGAACGATCAGGGTCCTCGCAAGCTTATCTTTGAGACGACATTACGGATGGTTCCATAACTGACGTGCTCGCCTTAGCGATATCAACAGCAGGGACCAACGCACCCTCGAAATACTCGATCTGGAAGCTCTCCTGCTTCTCCTAGGGCTACGGACAGTCTAGAGGGCGGAAAACATTGCCGATCCATTTATCAATAGTAACTACGCGTGCATCAATGCTAACCGAGTAATAAATTAGAATGGGTAAGATTGGCAGAGTATAATAAGTTTATTTGCAGGTTTATTTGTTTGCTTTCCGATCTCAGGTTGTCATTTCCGGAAGTATTTTGAGTCCCCTTTTGGATAAGCCAGGTAAAAAAAATAAGTTGAGACATTCATATTGCGATGTGACAGGGATTGCATTGTGGCGGCAGCTTGATAAGATGCAACGAAGACTTCACGTCCCTGACATACCGTGGACCTCTACCTTGGTACGACAGGAACAAGAAGTAAGGTAAAGCAAGTACAGTACGTATTAGTGTACTGGCTACGTAGTATGTGGTGTAAGACGTAGTGTCGTCTTGAGACGAACTACCACCATAGATAGGACCCTGGACCAAGCAATATGGATAGATTGTATAGTCCCACCCCGCGCCTTGGCATCCGGCACTTTGAACTCCATTCGATGGACGGTGGCGCGGGTGGGGGCGTCAACGACTTCGACCGACTGGGAGAATACCTTTCTACTACGTAGTTGGCTTTTCTATTGGGTCCAATAGCAGCGACCTAGGCTTGCTTTATCAAGTCCTTAGCATCCGGACAACATTTTAACCCCTGAAAGCGCTATCTCCCCTTCTACTAGCCACCCGGGTGGCGCCGACGCTATTTCCCAAGCTAGCTGATATAGATCTATCGTCTTTATAAAACTCGATCGAACAATTCCTAGTGTGTCTCAAGGAGAAGAGCCTCAGCTTACCCGTTGTAAGCCTAGGCACAGGGGTAGAAAGGTACTTTACCCACATGTCATGCACCTTGGTGCAACCTGGCGTGATAGGGAATCCCTTGGTTGTCGTTACATACTACATGCTGCATGGAGTGCTACAGCATACATATACCGCCAAGATCTATGTATCTAAAACAGCCTACGGACTTTTTAAACACACACCCGGGATAGAACTCGGACTGACAAGGTCTCAGTTCCAATCCAGGATATCAAGTATCTTCTACGTAAACCGATTAACACGTAAGCTTTAACCAGACTGAGTCTTCCCTATTCTTCAATACACGTATTCATCTTACTACATTCCTTGCCTCTCATGCTTGTCTCTTATGGACGGGAACCCGCTTAATTCTTCGAAAATTCGGTGTAACTAGCTGCACGGTTCTGCGGTTCTGAGAAACCAACTCACGCTACTCATCATGAAGTTCTTGTGTCTTCCTGGCGCGTATGGAAGCGCTGATGTAGGTACTCGTATTCCTTGGAGGATAATCTGTCGCGCGCTAACATGAGAGAAGAAATTCCAAGTTCAACTAGGTACGAATCACAGCGTCATGTTGTGTAAAGACCGTTTTCGTGAAACTTACTGACGATGATCATTAGCACCGCTGGTGAACGAGATGATGTCCGACGGTTCTGCCACATTTCGGTTTGTCGATGCGCCGTGCGAAGCCGTTCCTCCGGAGGGATTCGAAGACTTCTTTGGAAAACCTCCATACTACCGATTCATCGAGCCCGATGATAAAGATTCGAAGGATACCGATGTCTTGTCTCGAATTCGAGATTTTCCGGAGTGTGATACCGCCGAGGACACGATGCGAGAACTCATGAAGGAAGGTGTTGCCAGCAGTGTTCTCAGCACGAACCGAGCCATACAGTACCTCTTTGAAATCTGCGAGAAAGAAGGCCCATTCGAAGGAATTATCGGATACTCAGAGGGAGCTACTGTAGCTTCAACTTTTCTTCTCGCAGAGCAGAAAAGATTCGAAGATACCGGTAGACTACCTCAGATCAAGTGTGGCGTATTCTTCGCCGGTTGGCCGCCTCTAGACCCTTCAACATTCGCAATGGTTCTCTCCGATGAATCCGATCTCATGATCAATATTCACACCTGTCACATTAGTAAGTCAATAAATTCATGCCCTAAGCAATTTAACAGTATCAGATATTGATAGTAAGTCTAGTTGGTTCCCTTGATCCGTACGTTGCCGGTTCAATGGCTCTCTACAACACTTGCGAACCTGACACAGCATACATCTTCGACCATGGTAAAGGGCACACTCTTCCCAGAGAAAAAGGTGTGATTAAGGAACTTGGGGATGTCATCCGTACGATGATGCAGGAGGCGTCAGCATAAACACCATTTTTAGATGATAGAATTCGCCGTAGACTTTTGACTTGTGGTTTTCTCTTCCGAGTCTGGTTTTCTGTATATAAAACTTACTACATGCAGAAAGGGTTCCTAGATACAACAATATAATTACCGACACTTGCATGCTGTTATTTCCAAAGAAAACGAGACGGCGGCACCCAGCAAATGGGAGGCCATTTAGATTTGGAATATTCCGTGCATGATGTAACTTCACATAATCGAAGCCACAAGCTCGCAGTATTTTGCTTGTGACGGCGAGATAAAAATTTGTGACAAAAGAAAATGGAATTGATATTATATGCATGATACGATGTAATCGACGCAAATGCAGATGACGGCTGCTTTTTCACACGCCTACACGGGAGTTGTTGGCCCTAAGTACATACAAGCCAACAGCCAGCTTGTGATATGCCGCGTAGCTATTGAAAAATGCATGCTTATATTGAAGATGATCGGCAGCTAGGGCGCTCTGGGGCGCACACTGGTAACATCTGCTAGGGGTATGACGATCCCTCCAATACTCCCGAGACCTGTACGCGGATAAGGCACGACAAGGGGTGACCCCCTGCCAATGGGGTATATCGGCTCATTTATTTTAATTGATGCTTAGTGTTCTTAGTTCTTACTTAGCGGAGCATGCCTCCCGACCAACCCTTATCGTGTTTTATCCACGCTCCTTAATGGCCCTTATGCTAGGGGTGCCTTTTCTTCGAACTCCAGGGCTTCATATCGTTTTGTACTTAGTGATTCTATGATATCTTTCGTTCTAATGGTTCTGTTTGGTTTTTCTTGATTTTCTGACACCTGGTAGTCTATCCTTGTTCCCAACCTTCGGTCGTACATACACACACTTTTCCTTTTCTTGCTAAATTCCCTGGTTAGGCACTGTTTTGTTAGTCTGAGGTTATTAGTCTTTCGCACACTGCATAGGATCTAAGTCGCGCTTCGCGCACATGCAACATGGGGCACAATGACGCCGGTCTCCCTGAAGCCTCTGAGAATCCACACGATGAGGTCGCTGCCGGTCTCTCGGGTCCGGCTAATCAAGATGTCCCAGTCGATGTATTGCATGAGGGTGTCGCGACTACAGATTTTCCTAGAGTAGATACTTCTGTTTCAATCTCCATAGAGGAGAGTCCCCCTTCACCGGGTATCATGAGGGAGTCCTCAACTATGAACCTGCTAGGAGCCTCTGCTCCGCATGGCCGAACAGACTCGATAGTATCAGGGTCATCAACGGCAGCTTCATTGACAGAGCATGATGCCTCACGACCTATCAGCCAACAGAACTTGTTGAATCTGAAGCCATCACTATCCTCGCTCGCCAAACCACCAGAGTCACAAGAGGGGGGGACTATCCTATCCCCTATTCCATCAGCCTCTCCTGGAAATAGCATTGGACCTGCATCACCGGTCCCTGCTCCTCAACCTGCTGCTGCTGCTTCTATTACCTCTGTTCCTTCTGTCACTCCTCCAACAACCCCCAAATCTCAGGGCCCCACGCCACCTAATCAACCGTCAAAGTTGAAGAAAACCTCTTCGAATTTCTTCGTAAGCTCCATCGTCATAAACATGTGTTGGCAATACTGATTTAGATACAGAGGATTTTCACCTATTCAACATGGAGCGACAAATTATTCCTATTCGTCTCTGCTGCAGCAGCATGTGGTGCTGGTGTTGTCTTCCCTTTGATGACAATTGTCTTTGGTATGTCATCTTAGAATCTAAAAGTCATCACGTATGACAGTTGCTAATGACATAGGTCAACTTGTTGGGGCTATTGCAAGTGCAAGGTCTGATTTAAGTGCGGAGGGCGCAAAGGCACACTATACGTCGCTCATTAACGAATATTCGTAGGTATCACAAATTCATACCCATTTGAATTAAGTTAACCTTATGATTATATAGTCTTTTTATGGTGTACCTTTTCGTGGCTAGGTTTGTGCTAGGATATGTCGCTACTGTAAGTTAACATACCCCTGAAATTGAAAGTTGTGACACTTACAAGAAATGCAGCTAGGGTTCCGTTCTATGAGTTTGCGCATCTCTTCAGCGATGCGCCTAGCGTACTTCAAAGCTCTACTTAGCCTACCAGTGTCGCTTTTAGACACTCAACCCCCTGGCCAAGTCGCTGCTATCATAACAACCACGGCAAACACGCTGCAAAATGGAATATCAGAAAAACTAGTCTCAATCATTCAGAATCTGTCGTTATTTATTTCAGCCATTGTCATAGCTTATACTCGAAGTTGGAAGTTAAGTTTGGTAACTAGCAGTGGCTTGCTTCTAATCACATTAACTTATTGTGTTACTATTCCCTTTGTCGTAAAGTGCTTGAAGCAAGTTGAGGATGCGAACATAAAAGGATCCGCAGTCGCGAGTGAAGCTTTTGGCTCAATCAGGATGGTGGCTGCATATGGAGCTGAAGCTAGGATGGTGAAGAAGTACGGGGAGTGGGCGGACGAGGCCCAGCGCAGAGGCCTTCGGCTGTCAAAGATTGTGGCTTTTCAACAGGGCATTAGTACGTAACCTACCTAATCCCCTGAGATAAATATTTTACTAACACAATTCTTCAGTTTACTTCAGTGTTTATGGGTTAGTATCTCATATCTAGGCCAATGCTGCCTTGTGCTAATAGGTTAACAGTACTTTCGCCCTTACTTTCTGGTTTGCCGTCAAGTTGTTGCTCAACCTTGAGATTGACAATGTTGGGACCTTAATCACGTTGGTTTTACCCTCCAAAACTCACTGACCGTAGCTGACGTATGCGCAGGGTTTTGATGTGCATAATGATGATAGTGATGGGGATTGGTGGGATTGCAGCGCCAATTTCCGCTGCAGCTCGTGCAGCGGGCGCAGCTAGCATTCTCTTTAATGGTATCGATGCGCCAAGTCAAGCCACAGCAGGTCTCAAGCACCCTGACGTGTCAGCGACGGGGGATATCGTGCTTTGGGGCGTTAATTTCACATACCCGACAAGACCGAAGCTAAAGGTTCTCGACGGGTTGAATTTGATCCTTCCAGCAGGGAAAACCACGGCCATTGTAGGTCCTTCGGGATCTGGAAAGAGTACAATTGTTGCACTCATAGAAAGATGGTACGAGTTAGACGGTGATGCGGAAGACAAGAAATTAGTAAGAAATGTTCCGATGACTTGCCAAGCACTCGATTACTAACCCTGTCATTTTTCATAGGTCAAGCTTTTTCGCAATGGCACGGTGAAAATAGGGGGCACGAAATTGACCGATATCGATCTCAAATGGTGGAGATCTCAAATCGGTCTCGTCCAACAAGAACCGTTCCTTTTCAACTCGACCATATTTCAGAACGTTGCAAATGGGTTAATAGGCACGGAATGGGAAAATGCCGACATCAGCAAAAAGAGGGAATTGGTAGAACACGCCTGCAAGGAAGCCTTCGCTGATGAGTTCATCTCTCGTCTCCCCGAGGGATACCAGACACATGTGGGAGATGCTGGTATCAAATTAAGTGGTGGTCAACGTCAGCGATTGGCAATTGCTCGAGCTATAGTCAAACAGCCAAAAATCCTAATCCTGGATGAAGCGACAAGTTCAATCGACGTTCGTGGAGAAAAGGTTGTCCAAGCTGCACTGGACAAGGTATCTAAGAACCGAACCACGATCATGATAGCACATCGATTATCAACAGTCAAAAAAGCAGATAACATCGTGGTACTCGCCAAGGGCAAGGTTGTCGAATGGGGAACCCACGAGACTCTCATGGCTAAAGTCGGCGGGGCTTACTGGCTTCTAACGAACTCTCAAAAATTGTCTATGGAGGATAACCATTCCATAGATACCTCATCCGACATCACGGAAGTAGAAAAGAGGACCATGGATATCATGACTCTTGACGAGACTAAGGAAGAAGCTCGGGATAGTGAAAGTACCATTGTTGACGAGCCTGTGCACAAAGACAGAGGCGTAATGCGAAGCTTTGGTGGACTGCTTGTAGAGCAGAAGCCATTTTGGCCGTGGTACACGGTTATGTTTACCAGTGCTCTGGTTGCTGGTGGTAAGTTCCATATGCATCTTCAACGGACCCCGAATTCTACTAACACTTGACGCAGCGAGTCCACCTGTGCAGGCTTTCATATTTGCGGCGCTCATTTCGTCTTTTGCATATTGGGGGGACGTTTTGGTCGCACTGACTAATTTCTGGTGCCTCATGTTCGTTGCCTTGGCATCCGCAGCCGGTGTTGGCTACTTTGCACTAGGATGGTCATCAACAGTTGTCTCTTTCGTATGTCACATACCTACAGTCCCCTTACATTGTCATTACCAGCTAACCCCCTGTAGTACATCACATCTACCTACCGCAGGGAGTACTTCCAGAACATTATTTCGAAACGAGTATCCTGGTTCGACGGTGAAGGCCGGTCGATAGGAGCTCTAACGGGGATCGTGGCCAGTGATCCTACCCAACTGCAACAATTACTTGGAAACAACATGACGTTCGCCGCAATTTCAATTTTCAGCGTTGTTGGGTGTCTGATCATCTCCTTCTTTTTTGGATGGAAGCTCACTATCGTCGCGTTATCATCGGCGACACCCCTGGCTGTCGCGGCCGGTTTCTTCCGCATTCGAGTTGAGAAGAGGTTCGAGGCCATGAATTTGAAGGTATTCGCGGAGAGCGCTAAGTTCGCTACCGAATCAATCGGCGCAATCCGGACAGTCACTGCATTGACACTCGAGGAAGGCATATGTCAAAGATACGAAGAATTGCTGCAGACGCATGTGAAGAAGGCTTTCAAACGAGCTCGACTAGCCACATTGGTATTCTCAGCAAGTGATAGTCTGCCATTTTTGTGCATGGCTTTTGTTCTATGGTACGTCTTCACCCACGCACGATAAGCACGTCTAGATTGCTAACTCTCAATTCTATAGGTACGGAGGTACCCTACTTGTGAAAGGCGAATATCAGACGTTTAATTATTGTAAGCAGCTTAAAGTTCTTATTGCAGATATGAGCTAATACGTTTATTCAGTGGTTGTATATATTGCCGTGGTGCAGGTAAGAATCCTGTCAGCTTCACGACGAATCCGGGTAGGAGAACTAACCGAAATGATCTAGGGTGCCACAGGAGCAGGTCAATGGCTCAGTTTTGGACCTAGTAAGTTTTGAACGACAACGCGCGTCCTATGGGGAATGCTGACACCTGTATTAGATATCGCGCAAGCGACCATAGCCGCAAACAGAATTCAGGCTATGAGAAAGAAAGACGAGGACGATGGAGGAATCACTTTAGACGAACCTGTCGATGAGGAAAAGCGTGGCGTCAAGATCGAGTTACGCGATGTTTGGTTTAGATACCCAACACGCGATGCCCCTGTATTAAATGGATTGACCATGACTGTAAGTGCACCGCCCACCGGGAAATAGCAATAATTACTAACTTGCCAAGATTGAGAAAGGTCAATTCGCTGCTATTGTCGGGCCGTCTGGTAAGTCCTATCGACAGCAACGTGTGACTCTAGAACTTACGGAATTTAGGCTGTGGGAAAACTAGTGTCATCTCCTTATTGGAAAGGTGAGTCTACTCAATATCCCTTCGGGCGAATTGCAGAAACTAACAGTTCCATGTAGATTCTACAGTGTCAAATCTGGAAGTATCACGTACAACGACATTGACATTGATACTATCGATCTAAGGGACTACCGAAAAACAATTTCACTGGTAGCCCAAGAACCATCCCTGTTCAACGGCACTATCCGAGAAAACATTCTACTCGGAGTGGACCCCGACACTATCTCCGACGAGCAACTGGAACAAGTATGTCGCGATGCTGAGATTCACGACTTCGTAAGCTCGCTCCCAGAAGGTTACAATACGAAAGTGGGTATCAGAGGTGTATTGTTATCCGGCGGGCAAAAACAGCGAATATCGATCGCTCGAGCCCTCGTTAGGAATCCACGGCTACTTCTCCTTGACGAAGCTACATCCAATCTCGACTCCGAAACGGAAAAGCTAGTGCAAGGTGTGTTCGAGAAGACGAAGAAAAGCAGGACCATGATAGTAGTCGCCCACCGGCTTGCCACAATTCAGAACGCCGATGTTATCTTCGTCGTTGGCGACGGACAGGTTCTAGAATCTGGAACTCATACTACCCTGCTTCAGAAGCGAGGTGTATATCACAGCATGGTACGTCTGCCCAGATCCTGCGTTAAATACAACTACCACAATATGACATACTGATTAATTTACGATATAGTGTCAGGCACAAGCCTTGGATCGATAAATTGCTTCCTGTTATTTATTAAGCTTAGACAGGTCTTGATAATGAGCGCATCATGAACTGTAGCAATGTCGGTAATGCGGAAATCATAACATGCAAATTAATTTGGCGGATTGCGAGATAGAAAATAAGGAATACATACCACGTTGTGCAATTTACAATTTACAATTCGCAATCCTCCCACCCGAGCGCGAAATGTGTACTGTACCAAGTGTAACCCGGGTAGGCAATTACCAAGGACTGAACCCTACGATGCAACGTCGAGATAGAGTACGAACTAGGTACATAGCGTTGCAATATGATCAGTCAAGGATCGGCAATGCTGTCGGCAGTCTAAAGCAAATCGGGCATGCCGGATCCTTTTGGGACTACGACATCGTGAATTTTTGATTTACAGGGTCCGTTGTATTCACCCCCCCTGGATTCAGCATAAATGCTGCATCGTGCATGGTACTTATCCGTTCCTGATCCTTCCCGTACGGTAAGCGTACAGCCAGATAAGGCAACCTTATCTTCCGCTCCTACATAGACGTACCTCCTTCGCGTATGTTGACATAAGGGGTCCCCATATGCAGAGCGCCGCAACTTGGCCGAGGGAGTGTGCCTACCACCTAACTCATTCAGTCTCCGCGAGGCTGGATAAGTACTACGTAAGCGCGAGCGTGCTAAAGTCTGGGCACTTCTATCTTCGAGCTTGCGTAATCCCTCTAACTCCAGCGCTTCGGGACCGGGCCAGGACGGTGAGACATTTTACGGATTCTTCAAGTTTTGCAACAGTAAAGAAGGCGATTATAGTCTGTCTCGAGTGAGACGGTTCAGTTTTTCGAGCAACCATTCCACCTATCCAGTTCTATCAATGATAGGCGCACACCCCGTTCCACGGTGGGTTAGGGTTGATAGATGCATGGGGATAATCAGTATGAGTTTCCTTTCTTGCTCTGATTCAAGCATTGAGACGAACGAGAGTGTTCATTCCAAGCATGTGATTTTGAGTGGCGTGTTACAATTACAGATATCCGAATCAGGGGAAATTGTAAAAATTGTCTGGCCCTTTCTAGTTCACAGTTAAACCGTTAAAACTTGAATCTCTCGATCCCTTCTAGAATGCTTCCAAAACACCTACTAAGGGTGTTTCAGTGATTTGCGCGACCCATCATAATGTTGAATTTTATTCCCGCTACTAGCAAGTGCCGACATTGGTACTAGGTATGTAAAGATGTGCACTATTATGAGCCCTATGTGTAGGCTAACCATAAGCTATTCGAGGGATCGTCGATTAGCTTCATAGATACGGGAAAGAATCTGCGTGGGGGGTTGGGTGGACCGACCCAACACTTAGGTTCACATGCAATACACAAACTGGTTTAACGATAGTGTGGAACGACCAAAGCTTTGGAAAACTATACCCAATTTGAACCCCTAAATGTCAAGAAAGGAATGTGGTATGAACATCATCTAGTCAAGAAGGTATGAGATATGAGATTTGACATCTCGGCCTTAATGTGCGCGCTTGCAGGTTGAAACTCGACAGGTCCAAGCTCTAAGTCGTGATGTGCATGCAATGCTGCCGAACGGGTTACATGACATTATCTTTTTTTACGAGATCTTGGTACTGGCGTCCGGAATCCCATTCTATTCTTGCGGTGAATCCGGGGCGAAGGACCAAGAGCTGTGGGGGTAAGTTGGAGCGCAGCCAAACGCGTCATCAAGTTGTTACGCGTCACCAATATTGATATCCTACAGGTAGGAATTGCTGTCTTATTAAGCGCTCAGAGTGTTGCACGGTTAGATAAGAACCTGCTCACGATAATGCAAGTAACACATTCCGAGTTTGGTTCAGAGTGGCTCAGTAATCTTTCCCGTGCCTCTGTCACGACATATGTCGTCTAAGAGTCAACAGGCCTCGTCATCATTCTTCCATCACTAGTTAATCATTACTGCAAGTTTCGTAGTATACAAGCGCTTAAAGTTCCGATCTGGCAGGTCTGTTAGATTGAATCATCCACCAAAATTTGACGTGCGGCATTCCCATACTATTTGCGACGTTACCTTTCCAAGCAATTTTTCTTGCTCACTATGGAGACTCATCGGAGGATCATACGGATAGTCGTCGTAGACAGACGAGTTTATGAAAATTTCTCGGGTGTCGAAAAGCGGACGCCAACAGGGGAGAAGGAAGTAAACGGACCGGTGGGGGAAGATAGATGAAGCCGCGAGGCCGCCGGTGATAGCGAGGAAACGCAGTTTATCTCACCTCTTCTGAATCAGGGCAAGATCAACTATCAAATCTTTTATGAAATCTCTACTTTTCACCTCCTTTACCTAATTTCTAGAAGGTGGTTGAGTTTCCGTGGCCATTATCAGCCCCTGAATAAGTGTGCCCCTGAAACTAACATTGGTTCCCCTGATATTAGTTCTACACCAAGATAACATTACATAGGTTAAGTAGGTAGGTACTATATTACTCAAGCGGAGGGGAATCTATAACCACCTGGGCAGTGAAGGAGGAATCTGGGGAATTGGATATACTGAAGCATTGTCTTGAATAATATATGTGAAGAGTAAAGGGGGCACATGTTTCTATACCTAAGGATGGAGCTATATCTATTGAAACTAGACCTATGGATGTTTAGAATTAATGAAAACTTTTTCTACAAACCTTGAAAGAAATATTGAAATATGCAAGTGAGTTCCATAGATACCATTGATTCTGAGAGTCTCTTAATTAACTATAATATAATTATAATGTCTTACTATAAGTCAAGAATGGAATATGCACCTAGGTAGCTACCGGTGACTGAAAGTCAAATTTAAGCCTTTAGGAGAGAAAGAATGAAGATGAATTTAAAGTGTTTCAATAATCACCTTCATAATAGTTACCTAGTAGGTAGGTTTTCCCATAAGTTTGTAGATACGTAGCAACCACCTACCTATGCTTTCTCTCAAAGGTCATGAAATTCTCCTGTCTTGTAATAAGATGAGGATAAAATACCTACTTACCTATTACCTACCTAACCTACCATCTAGGTACCTAGGTACTTAGTATGTATTGGTAGGTAAGTAGACATAGATTTTTAAACAATGTAAGATTATAGATTTCATCACTTCATTTTTTAAACTTAGTATACCGTGACCGATAGTCACGAAGGATCAAGATATAATACCACTGATGAATCCCGGTGGTGCCATTAGATTGCATAGGGAAATGTATACTGACCACTTAATTACCAAGACTATTAACACCCACTTTCTTCCTATGACTTCTCATAGCCTCCGGTGCCTTTACTTACCTACTTAGTACCTACCTCATTCAAAACTTTTCGTTGTTTAGTAAAGTGAAAATATTACGGGGACGACCTTAACATACGAAGAGTATGTCAAGTAGAACTATTTTGATACACTAGGTATATTCCTATTTTTACTTAGGTAAACATTTGTTTTAAGTATAAATATCATCTTCCAACTTCTTAGTACTAGTGCCTTATATTAACTTTTGGAACTAGTACTTTTGACTTGTTACAGTCACCCGAAAGTTGCTGCCGACCCCCTTACATTCACTTCCCACTTTACTCAGGCCTGATCAAACTCTACCTAGGTAGGTACTCAAGGAAAGCTCATGATAGCCCAAACAAAACACCAAAATTTGATTAACAAAATAAATTCTTTTCTATATTAAGTATCAAATCTCAGGCCTTGGGTTAGCTCGCAGCTAGGGATCGAGTTCGGCCCACGTGGTGGACGTTGGAGCCGTTGGGAGCCGTTGGCGGCTAGCCCTGATCAGACAAAAAGTCTGATCCTGTATGTATACCATGTTCCGTAGACGAGAGGGTTTAGAGCTCCTCGTGCAACAACGTCGTTGTTTTCTCGTCCCTTAATTCCGCCTCGTGACATTAAGCAAGTGGAATAAATTGTTAACATTTCGCAAGGCGGTAACTTTGTAAGGATCGGATCTGGAAATAAAGCCTTATAATCCATGAGTAGGTACTCGGTACCCAACAGTGGCTAGATGCGCGATATGAAAATTAGCCCTCCCAACCGCCAAAACACTAAAACACCTAAGCACGCAGTGCATAACTTGGAAGTCGCTATAGCCCCCTGTGAAAATTAGGGGCTTAGCGCTGTTAAGCGCTACTCATTGATGTAAGAATAGGTACCTAGGTAGGTACCTAATAAAGACAGCGTGTTACACGAGACGTGGGGTTTTGAAGTAAGGGAGCAAACTGCATCATCCTTTACATTAATGCCTACACCAACTCGTAAAAAGGTTTGCATAAAAGGAGAGCCTGGATACCCTTGACCCTCATACACCTTCCACGGTCACTTAAGCCGTGATACAATTACTTTCCGACCGACGCAATTCAGCATGTCCGAGCAGAAAACGCAAGATCAGTCAGGCGGCTCGCCCGCGAAGCCTCTACTCAAGTTTTCGGTTATGCACTACAAGAAGGAAGGTGTTTCAGACGAGGCATTCAAAAAATGGTTTGAAGAAGAGCAAATACCGCGCTCGATCTCGATTTTCAAGAAGTACAACATCGCCCGCTACTCAATGGTATGCATTTTTCCTCTTTTCCTTTCCTTTGTCATTGGAACTTCTGGAGCTCTAGCAGGTCTTATAAAATGCCCACATGGTTCCCTATCGATCGGCCGTTGCTGATGTTAGCCTATAGTTTCTCACTCCAGCTGTACTGCGAGAGGCGTTCGACCAAGAATTGAAAGAACGACGGAATACTAACTGGAAGATGGCAGATTTCAGCGCCGTGACCTCGTATTGGGTGCACGATGTTGATGACTTGAGAAATGTATTGTCGAGTGACGAGTGGGCTGAGAAGATAGCAGGGCCAGAAACGGACTGGGTCAATATGGAATCAGCTGTTGTACTCGCTGGTTTCGAGACAGTATACCTCGAGCATGGGGAAATTATCAACACGGTTCCAGATCCGAATACCGTGTAATCGTAACATTAGGCGTTTAGTTACATCTTTAACAAACCAACAGTTCATTGCTAGGGAATAAGGGATAACTAGAACTTGAAATTTACTACATCCTTCTTTACGCCCCCATTCCTTTTTTTAAGATTCCCTTTCTGACGATGGTATTTCGTATTCATTATTGGGGGCGGTTGGCCTGCATGTGATGATCCATTGTTGGTTCTAGGTGCTCGTCGTCACAAGCAGGCTGCCGCCGCATGGGCGCTGGCAGTAAGCCCCCGAGGTGCATATGTTGGTCAAAGGTACATGTATCAATCAGAATGAATTTATTTAGTCCCTCTATTTCTTTTCTGACCCATCCCTCTTTTATTCTTTTCAGCGCATCTATTCTCCTGAACCCCGAAATCCGGCGACGGGCGAAATGGAAATGACACTGGACCGCCAAACCGGCAAGTGAGTAAAACACACAGTGCTAAAGTGGCTTATACTGTAACCACTCTGTATTTTATCGCTAAGCCCCTATAAGAATTAGGGGACTTAGCGCTGGCAGGCGCTATAAGAATTTGGCCAATCAGATTGTAAGGTATCTAGGTAGGTACTATAGGTAGGTAATAGTTCAGTAATAGTTCAACAACAATTCAACAGCACATCAACAACAGCTTAAAATGGGTTCAACTATACCTAAAATGGGTCTATGTCAATGCGCATGAAGAAAGTAATTGAAATATATTAGTTATATTCTTTGGATTTTAGGTTCCGTAAAGTTATCAGCTTTGAAAGCCTCGAAGTTCAATTGTTGAAGTGTTGTTCATGAACTTAGGCACTTCCCAATGAGTAGCTCGCAATCTGATTGGTCGAAATTACTCTTACTAATACCACCTATAGTTATCACTCATAGCGCTGTTAAGCGCTGAGTCTGCTAATTATTACAAGGGCTTTAGCGATAGAATACAGCGCGAGAGCAGTATACATACGTTGGACTATAGTAGTAACATCCGCCATCCCGCCAAATCAACGCTACACTGTGTAACAAGTCACCTGTAATTATAGGGGACTTAGGGGCTTTCAAGCGCTAAAAATAACCCCAAACCCACTTATCCAAAAATGGCTTAACAACAACTCAACAACGGCTAAACAACGGCTTCAATGCACCTTCAGTTTTAAACCTATACTAATATAACTTATACCATTTAATCCCTTTTAAAAATAGCTTTAATTTAATACTATTTTAGATATATAAATTGCGTTATACGTATAGATATAAGACTTTATTCAAGCTATTGTTAAGCCATTGTTAAGCCGTTGTTAAGCCGTTGTTAAGCCGTTATTAAAAAGAATAGGTCTTGGCTCTAAAAGAATGCGCTAAATCCCTTATATTACAAGGGGCTTAGCAGTTAAAATATAGTAAGAATACAGTGTATAAGCCACTATATACAATATAAAAATGATTTAGCGGGATGGCGGATCTTCAGGCTATCGCCCTCCGTCGTAAGCCGCTTTGGTGCTGTGTGTTTTTGGTGTTTTAGCGTCTTAGCAGCGCAACTAACACTACTCGCTCTCTTTGATATGTTAAGTCGAGCTCCCTACCCCCTCATCCACCAACGCGCCGGGCTCCTGCTCATGTTTAGTCGCCTCATTACCCCTTTGCTGTTCCCTTTCTTCCATCCCAAACTCTGTTTCTAGTTCCGTGCGCATAGGGATTTCTTTGACTACCAACGCAATTAGGAACCCTAACAAACAGAAGCCAATTCCCACTTGCCAGCACAGCTTCAGGCTATCAACATATACACTCTTGACTAAGGCTTTCAAAGATGGATCATAATTCAATGAAGTTATGAAGTTACCAGTGGCTAGTCCATATGCGCCCCCATTAGCCAGACGATTCCGTAGGTTTTCATCTGGAATGCGAGTAAGGAGTTCATTCACCCGTGAATTGAAGATGGCAGCGGGTATGGCAGCGCCCCATATAGCACCGAAACTCCGGATGAATGCCCAAGTCGCTGTTGCCACGGCCTGGTCCTTCTCTTCGAGAGCGGACTGTGCCGCAGGAAGCGTTGTAGTCGTCAAGATCCCCGCCCCTGCTGCTCCAATACACTGAACGCCAGCCCAATATGCTCGGGTGCTATTCTCGTCTAGCAGTGAAAAGAGCCCGAATGATATGGCGAAAAGAGCTACACCGACAAAATGCCATGGTCGGTAACGGCCGAATTTTGACAGACCAACACCTGCGATTATAGCGAATGGCATAGAAACCACCACAGTTGGAAGCAGGTCCACTCCGGAGGTAATCGGGGTGGCCTCCAGTACAGCTTGGAAATATAAGGGGAGAAAGTATACAACCCAGTAAGATAGGACAGAGTGAATAAAGGTAAGTCCGTAGCTACCAATTGAAGTCCTGCTATTAAAGAGTCTAAGCGGCATTGTAGGCTCTGGGACTCGGGTTTGAACGGCAAGAAATGCAAAGAGACCAGCAAACCCAAGAATAAGAGGTACTAATGTCTGCCATGATGCCCATGAGAACTCAGTACCTCCCCAGGCTAGGGCAATTAATAAAGCCACCATAGACGCAATAAGGAGAGCATTCCCTCCTAGATCGACGCGCTTCAAGGAATTTTGAATAGAATCCTTCTTATAACGCACCCTAAGTACCATAGCTAAAGCCAACCAAGACACGCTGGCAATAGGTAGATTAAGGTAAAATACCCAGCGCCATGAGACTCGTTCAGCTAGCGACCCGCCAATAAGCGGACCTATGGCAACAGCAACAGAGAAAGTCCCGAATATGATGCCGATGAACTTAGAACGCTCCCGTAGAGGAACTAAGTCACAGACAATCATGTCGATCATGACATTAATACCTCCACCGCCCATGCCCTGTACTGCACGGCCAACAATAAGCGCTCCGAGGCTCGGGGCAGGGCCCGATATGGCAGAGCCGACAGCGAATATAAAAACAATAAAGAGAGTAAGACTGCGGCGACCGAATATGTTGGCGGTCTGGCCGTAGAGAGGTTGAAATGCCGCCGACGTCAGGAAATAAGCATTGGCAACCCAGATATAGGCATAACCGGAACCGAGATCCTTGATAATCGAAGGCAGGGCTGTAGACATGGCCGAAATATCTAGCGCTGATAGAATCGACATAATAGACAAGGAGCCAATTATACTCTAAAGGGAACCGTGTTAGTTCTTGTCCTCCCGACTGATGAATCTTTGCACTTACCCAAAACTGCCACCCGTAACTCGAGGACTTATCCCTGCGTTCTGGCTCCATGACCACAAAGTGTAGCAGCTGAAAAGGATTGATAGTTGAGTCTAAAAGGTCTCAAGCTAAAGATAGCGCAGGGCTATTGCTATTGGCCACATCTATATCATAAAAGGGATTGTAATACCTAATTATGAGCCAAGAACAGTGTTACCTGGCAGAGATTATATACCTAGGTAGAGATAAGGGACGCAATACAAAAACCTATCGCTATCTTATAGAGTGGTGACTTGGGATACACGAAAGAGCATGTATTGGATTATCTTTCGAAACAGAACTGCTTATTGGTATGTACGACATATGTGTCCATGGTCACTCGCCATATCCAGAAAAGAAAATCTAGAAAATGGAAAATACAATAGGTAGGTAAGTACGGTTATATTACATGCAGGGACTATCCATAGTACCTTAAATAAACGGCGCGGAAGTAAGGGGGGATTGTGTAACCAACACCAACCGCCATGGGGACAGGCAAATTAATACTTACCTAGGTACAACCTCTAGGTGACATGGAGAAAAGTTGAAAGCATAGCCTCATGTGCGCATGGTTTAACTATGAAAGATATGAAGTTCATGATGTGCCTATTCATATCACAACATCCTAATCCAAATCTACCAACTAGGTGGGTACCTCGGTAGACATTGTCAATATCAAGGTCCTAATTAAGGTGCTTGTTATGTACAGTCTCAAGGCCAGGAGCTTGTGGATAACTCATTTAAAGGTTTATAGGCAATGATATCAAAGAGCATCATCTTCTCATTGTATTAGCCCTGTGATTCTTCCTTCTCCTGGTCCAAGCCATACTCCGTCTCAAGCTCCTTTCTCAGCTCAAGTTCCTTCTCACCGCCAATAGCTAGTAGCGCTAAGACGCTCACACCTAATCCGAACCACCAGATAGCTTTCAGACTCTTTATATAAACCGCAGTGACCTCGTTCCAAACCGATGTATCGTAGTCATTACGCATGGTATGCACCTGACTAGCAAATGAGTAGGCCTGGCCCCCAGATAACTGCTTGCGCAGACCTAAATCGGGTATTTGATCAATATTTTGATCAAAGACGGCGTTGAAAATGATACTTGGAACAGTGACTCCCCATATCCATCCAAATGTGCGGATGAAGCTGTATGTTGAGCTAGCTACGGCTTAAGGTGAAAAGCGCATTACCAAGGTAGTCTAGCCTCTTAAGCCTTTCAACCATGATTCGGCGATGCTTGCCCTTTTCTGATTGTCCTGCCTGTACACCGGGATCTGCGGAGATCGGACCACCAGTTTTGACTCGCATGAAGAATAGCAATGCAACAAGCGCGAGTCCACACACGGGCAAGTTCAGCCAGAAAATCCATCGCCAGTTCGATTGTGCAAGCGCACCGCCGACTGGGGGACCTAAAGCCGCAGCCACACCCGACCACGAGAACATCAGGCCAAGGTATTTCCCTCGTTCGCGCAAAGGAACCAGATCGCAGCAAACGATATCAAGCAGTACGTTGATTCCGCCGGCTCCGACGCCCTGAACGACTCGGCCAGCAATTAACATGGCAGCATTTCGTGCTCCCCCGGAAACCCCGCTGCCAAGAGCGAAGAGCGCGGTCAATACGATGAGGGGACCGCGCCGGCCGAGAGCGTTAGCTAACTGGCCGGTAAGAGGCTGTAGGACAGCTGATGCGACGACGAAGGAATTGGCTATCCATACATATTGCGACGCGCCCCCCACCGAGGCTGTGATATCGGGCAGGGCAGTTGTAATGATCGCGACATCTAGCGCGGAGATGAAAGAGAGAAGACAAAGCGCCACAAATGTCCCCCAGAAGCGAAATGAGTGGCGCGGTTTGGGTACTCCCGACGATCTCTCTTCTTCGATGCCGGGCGCCTCATGCATATTTGTTTCACCACTGCCCTCATGCATCTCAGCTGTTTTCACAGCTGTGGACATTTTCGAGTTTCCTATGGGCACTCACGTTGTTCGCACGTAAGGGGTAACCAGCGAATATCGAATTATCTGAAAATCATCCTGCTACACAGACCTTGAAGAATCAAAAACGAAGTAAATAAAATTGAGTTACCTACAGGTGTATATGGATATGCCCCGATCGCGACTCAAAAGACATATCCGAGGTATACGGCGTTGCGAGCAAAGAAAAGCAAGGAAATCTCGGATCCGAGTGAAGTTGGTTAAGGGAGAAGGCTTGACCAAACGCAGCCACCAATCAAACAAGACAGGCATCCGTTTGAATTTGATACTCACCTAAATTACGTACTATTTTGATTATGCATGTTAACGTCCGTGAAGGAACCCCCTATTAATTTACTTGTATGCAGATGACCGACCGTGTTGTTAGCCTCGGATCATACCTCATTTTGGGGAGGCATTTCAAATGATGCTGAGAAGCGCAATGTTGTTGGATTGAGGTCCCTTTGACAATCAATCAGACGTCCACAACCCCACCTAAGCAAGTACCTGTAGGTAGGTACTATGAAATCAACCCAAGGTGGGTCCGGCCAATCAGAAATCATCAATCGTGGAGATTTAGGGAAATTTTGATTGGGGTAGTACCTTTGTGACCTTAGTGGGGTTAAACTTCTGCCAGAGGCACCCCGGACCAAGTGGAAATATACTCCCGTACATCTGTACTGCTGCTTGGGACATTGTAAAGGATTTTCAAAGCTTCAATCGCACCTACTAATTAGTTTCGTTCATGCTATAACATGATATATGTCGTGAATCTCACAAGTGAATTTTCTATTCAAGAAGATACGGTAAGACCCAACATATCCCCGACTCATCGAACTTATAGCGTTCAGTTCTCTCCAGCAGCCGTATGAATCTAAGGTTCCAATAGATCAGTAGGTAGAAAGCAGCTAAAACAACGCGCTAAACCGAACCGCTAATAGCCCTCGCTGGAGCCCGAAAGTTATAGCTTATCGCTAAGCCGCACATCCAGGCACGGGCTTGCAGCACTTAAGCGGAGTGCGCTGTAAATCACTACTGAACTTTCAGTCTGTGCAGTCTGTGGCAATCACCCGTAAGTTAGCGCGCACCCAGTACCAAAAATCTCCAGCCTTCCTTGTACTCGCTAATCAGCGAGCTCAAGAGAGAGAGACAAGGAGAGAGAGAAGAAGCGAGAGTATTCTGGCTCATTCGAGTTACATCTTCTACGTGCGAGTCTATCTATAATTAGGCGCTTTAACCATCAGCTACCGAAGAACCTCGCTTCGTCTGATGTCTGTGGCCAATTCGAGATTCACTACTGTGAAAAGAATGTTGATTGAATGCGCGTGAATAGGTCGTTTTCTACGGCTGGTGGTTCCCAGAACTCGCGCATAGCAAGTATGCAGCCAATGATGGCAGAAACGCAGCTTTCGCACAATCTAACCTAGGTACTGATTAGCTCAATCCATTGAACATTTTCAGACTCTATCGTTCAAATTAAAAGGGCTCGTCGAAGCAAGTGCGCCAGACTTACATGCATATCATTACGTTAGTCAAGCTAGTATTCGACCCATTCTCCGACTTCGATCCGTAGTAGACGGTAACAGAGCTGGCAGCGATTGCACTTTCACTTCCAATAGACAATGTTAAAAGGGCTAGATAGGAAAACTACGAATATAATAGGTACTGCCTAGGTAGCCCAGGTAATATTATGAAGAAAGGGTCTATTCCTTTTTATTATCTAGAAACGAGTGTCTCCTAACATCTTCCCTTTTTTTTTTTTTTTTTTTGGGGGGGGGGGTACCTAGGTACACACCTATCTACCAGAAAAACCTCCAGGTTTAGTTCAATCGTACTAGGTAGGAGTAGGTAAGAAATATCGTTGTTGAATACGACATACCCATTTAAGTAAATATCCACCTAGTATCTACTAAGTGCCTAGTACCTATGGAAATAATAGTTGTTAAAACTTATCATTTATCATTTGCTTGTTATAAGCGTATTCGATTATATTCTGCTATTCCTTCTTTGGTGAAAGACAATTCATAATTCTTTTCAAGTTCGTTGCTGATGCGTGGAAGCCTCGTGGTATTGATGTTGTGGGATCAGAGGATTACTATGTTCCCCTGGGAAAATTGAGGCCTCGCCACTAGAGAATGCGGCTTGACTCTGAGGTTGACTTTGCGTATGGTACGCCTGGTACGGTTGAGCATGCGGCTGAACTTGTAGTTGATTTTGAGGCGGGTATGACGGCGGAGGATACGGGGGTTGGTACGGCTGAATATGTGGTTGATTCTGAGGTGGGTATGTTGGCTGGGGGTACAATTGGGGGTATTGTTGTTGAATTTGAGGCTGATGTTGTAACTGGGGTTGAAGATGAGCTTGCGATCTCGGCCGGTACCTCGACCTTAGAGCACGCGCCTCCTTTGGTCCGATGTTGCCCACAATTTCACCCTTCTCATTGACCATCCACATAGCCCGGAGACCGGCTTCCTTTGCTCGTTGTGCAGCGTGAGTTCCATAAATGTCTTTCAGGTGCTGGGAAAACGCCAGATATGCTTTCGCAACTATTTTGAATTGCGTTTCATTCAGGTGGACATCAGCATGAGGGTCGGAGGTATCGTATTCGGCTAGGGCTAATGCTGTTTGACATGCGTTGCGAATTTGCCGCCCATTCCAGTGATCAAAGGGATTGTCTTTCCAGTATTTTTCTGCAAAGACTCCAATTTCCATTTCATCCACAACAATTTTACGGCGTTTTGCCTGAAATTGACTTTGGATAAGCTGTAGGTTAAGTTTGAAGACCTCTATAGTTTCTTTGCTGCCTAGTTCGGGGTAATACAAGCTCATGTGAATGCGGGAGGCAAATGCTTCATCGAAATCACCGACCCGATTAGTTGTAAGGAAAAGGATACCGGCATAGTATTCGAGAACTCTCAGGAAGACTACAGGGAGATTTGTAATTATTAGTGAAGGACAGTATAATGAATGGGAATAGATCGGAACAAACCAGCCACAAGTCCATTCCTTTGGAAATCCTCTTTCGTCCTTTGAGCAAGGAATACGTCTGCCTCGTCCAGAAGCAAAATACACCCCCAGCGACTAGCAAGTGAAAAGTTCATCTCCAGCGCAGATTCAACCTCTTTAGCTGTTGTTCCAAGATCTCCTACAAGTGACAATGCATGTTAACAGGTACCTAGGCACTTATATTCAAGAACAATGTCTGTTTTAGAACTTACCACATGTGAGCTGGAAAAGGGGTTTCTTGAAGTTTTCAGCTACTCCTTCTAAAATATCGTTATTATAGGACCACTAAGTATAGTATAGTGCTGGACCTATTTATCTTACCAGCAGTCGTTGTTTTCCCGACTCCAGGTGCTCCGTGGAGTAATATAATCAACCCCTTTCCTAAGCTCAGTGTTAGTCCTCTAAATGAATCATGCATTTAGGGAATACTTTGCGTTGGTAGTTTACCTTTACCACGAACTATATCCGCTTCGCCATTATGACTCGATTCTTTGTCACGGAAATGCTGGGTAACCAGTGACAATATCATCCCCTTGTGTGTGTCTGGTAGGACAAGCTGATCAAAGGCTGTTTTAGACTCTAGCTTATCACTCCCACGTTTCATCCCAGATGGCTGGACGTCGCTGAGATAGGTGAGGTCTAATTGAGCTATATATAAAGTTAAAATTGTATCATCCCGGGTATGTAGCTAATAAGGAGACTCACCCCATTTTCGATTTCTGAGGACAAACCCAAATACGCGATAGGTCATAATGGCTAAGTCATCCTCAGAGAGCCCTTCCTGCGGTTCTTTCATGTCAAGGGGTCGAGGGATAACAGCCACCGAAGGCATCTCGTCTACTCTTTTAGGGAGTAGAAGACTCATGGATTCTTCATTTCTTTTCGTCTCAATGTAAGAGTCATCATACACCACCTCGCTAGTGCAGCAATCCGCGTCGCATTTCTTTGCCTTGAATTCCTTGCTGTCGCTATTCTCTAACCCAATGAGTGTCTCAAGTTTAGGCTTCAGACCTTCCTCTATTCCAAAGGCCGCTTCGAAGTCCACCACGACCTGACTCTCAATTTCGTCCTGAGTCTGTAAAGCGGGGCCAGCGTAATACATCGGCTGTATGGCTGCCAATCGTACAGCAGCAACCTTGAGAAACAACTTTCCACGGTTGATGAAAGACCTCTTAATTCTATTACCAGGTTCGCTTGTATCGTTGGCAGTGTTATTTATTTGAGATGGATGGAATCGGAAGGGGTAGATATCAAGAGATGTGACTGCTTTTTCACGTTCGAACTTCGAGATTTGGAAAACTTTAGAGACAGGGCCCAGTTGCTTGCCATCGAAGTCAATATAGACGCATTTAATCGTGATTGATGCCTCTTCTTCATCTTCCGACCGTAATCGACCGTACCATTTGCTTAATGGGTCGATGACTCTGTGTCCGACACTATTCACGGTAAGGATTCGGTATGCCTGCTTGCCATCATTGCTAATGACAAGATGACCGGGCTGGAAGAGGTACCAGAGGTCTGAGAAGAACACTTTCTGGTGTTTGCCATTTTCGAGGCAGCTGATTCTTTTCTGCATGTCGTTATCAATGAAATCCATCAGCTTCTTCACATGGTCATAAGTGACTGTCGGTTTCGTGATATTCGTTTCCTCTTTCTCTTCCTCTCCCTCTTCGGATACTCCCGAGTTGATAAGCTTTTTCTCCTCAGCTACGTTATCGACTTCAGTAGCATCATTGGAGACATCCCCGCTCAGAGGCTCTTCCACAAAGTGGTCCACGAGTTTCCTATACTGCTCTCGAATGGCATCTCTGTAGTAATATAATTCTCGGAATGGCCGCAGCAATATAATGGAGGTGCCTGGGGTGAAATGGTGATATCTATTGATATTAGAAAGAAATTGGAGCAGGTGTCTTGAGTTAATACGTAAGCGTTCGGGCATTGCCCCTTCCCCGGGAGTAATATCAAGCTCAGGTGTAGGACCTTGTTCTTGAACTTGGCTTGCCTTGGTCTTCCGACTGTGTGTTAGTTTTAGGAAATAGTAACTACGATCCCTAAATTCGACAACCGGCTCCCCAATCAGAACATCAATTGCAGCAGATTGTCCCTCACTCAGGTTCCGCAGAATCTCAAATTTTGCCCAGGGAACTCGTAACAACTCCGGCCGTGCATCCGGGATGACGGCACGTTCGACGATCCCCAACGCCGTCTCCGAGTTCGTATCGTCCCTTACTATATTTCCATCGTTAGCTATCGCGTTCTTCTTCTCTTCGTAGGCACGGCGGTTTCGTTGGAGTTGTTTCATATGGAACCTTTTCTCCTTTGCCATAATATACATATCTTGTCGACGATTAGTATATTCCATCTCCATTTCCATACACCTTTTCATGAACTGGCGTTGAACCAAGGCATCATCTAGTTCGTTTTCCGAGTCTAATTCACTATCATCCTCAGTCAAATCCATGTCGTGTTGTCGTTCCCACTTCCTTCGTATTTTGAAAAGTTCCATGGCGTGGGCAAATTTATCATCAAGAGAAACTCCTCTTGCTGGTTGTGTGAAGTTGGCTGCCATGAGATCTGCTTTTCGTCGTCGCTCCTCTTCTTTCCATCTTTTTACCTCTTCTTCCGGACCCAATTCTTCCCTTGCACGTTCCCAGTCGGTCTTCAGAGCTTTTCCTATCAACTCTGGCCTAAATTCCTTTTCTATCTCCAATAAGCGTTGCTGAAGATTCCTGATCTCTTCAACGAGTTTGAAATTGATGATGGCGGGGTTTCCGGAATGGATCTCAGAATCACCGCCGGTGCCATCAGGTTTCTGAGATTCTTCATCCGTGACCCGAATATCTACACTTCCTTGTGTAATGGGCATTTCATCTGTGGCTACTAAGTTCGGATCCGCCATAGTGAGAGAAGTCGTTATGGTCGAGTTTAACCAGTTTTGCACTTGTAGAGAAGAGATCGAGATCAGGAAGCCTGGTATTATAGAAAATAGGCATTCGCTACCAGGTAGGCTTGGTCTTAAACAGTTTGATGAAAGTACGAGGATTTCAAGGATACCTTACAGTAAAAATAATTGCGATCCGAAAAAATACCGAAATTAGAAGCCGCGAGCCTGCATGAGCTTCGTGTCACCGACAGAGATACCGTGGTGAGGTGCATGCAGCTCTAGCCGGTCAACAGGAAAAAGCCCCCCCTATAGGTCCACGCACAGCCACCGTTGATACAGTACAGTTCAGCGTTACGACGCTTGTCTCATAGACTACTAGGTACCTACCCAATAGGAAACCCTAATAGCTACCTACATAGTATGTACTAGAAATCGTATACGTTGGACAAAATAAGCATGCAGTCTTGAGGGATAAATGTAATACGTTGATCATTGGTTCGAGACCGTTCAAGCTGAAAAAATTTTAAGCCCAGCCAGCCCCGTTTCTCGAGGATGGGTATCAAGTCCTCCCCCCCCCAAACAGGCTTGTCTGGAAACCGATCTTTCTGCGTGAACAAAACTCTATTGCATCATTTTATTTAATTTTCAATTTGGACTATCATCGAGATGACAGAACCCAACGATCAATATTTACCGAACGAAGGTCACGCTCTAGCAGTTGACTTTATTGGAAAGAAGCTACCCGAACTTCATGCGTACTTCAGAAATCCAGATGTCCAATATGATAAGAAAACGATGCATTACGTTCATAATCCACCATCGGAATTGTTGAGCGTGGCACGCCCTGTACACATGGCGCCGACCCCGCTGGCACAAGTCCAAGACGTAACTAAATCAACAACTTCCAAGCTCAACGTAGTGTCCGAAAGTAATATTCACAAAGCCATGTCATCCTTGGATATGATCTTTCCTACGGCTATGAAAAAATTCCTAGCCAATACAAAGACGAAAAAGATCGAGCCAGCATCTACGTACGACATACGCAACGACCAAACCTGGACAGTGATATATCAGAAACTCCAAAAATCCATAGACGATGATAACAATACAAGACAATCTAGGAAATTCATTGACCGTATGAAGGAATTCATTGCCGACAACATCCCCGAGCCGGTGCGCATGGCTAACAAGTTTGCCCCGCAATCAAACATCGTTGGTCCGGTCCTTGGAGCGGTGCAGATCATTGTCGACGCTATCAAGAAGGGTATTGAGGTACACAAAGAGGCTTCAAAGGGGTTCGAAGGACTTGAAAAAATATCCACTGATGTCGAGTTGTTTCTCGGGACGTTCCAAGACGATCAATATGTCCTGCAACAAGCAGTGGACTTGTTAGCGAGCGTGCTGCTCGCCACTGAGTATGGTATAAAGTTTTTCACCCGATCATCTTGTAAGTCTTGAGTTCCTTAGACGAAGCTACCTACCTAGTAGTATTTGATTTTTTTAAACTGATACCTACCTACATAATCAGGGAAACGCGCTGGCAAGTCCATATTCACAGGAAAAGATTACGAAAAGAACCTCCTAGAAAGCCTAACAGACATTACAACTCAGAGTAGAAGCTTATTAGACCAGGCTCTCAAGACTCATATAGTAAACTCCGAGAACTACATGGTTAGCTCCAAAAAATGTGAGTAACCACAACTTTAGTTGACTAATAGGTATGTCTGTATGTCTTACTGATAGTACCTATTCAAATCATAAGATGAGCAACTTACCTACCAAACTGTGCATCGCATTCACGAAAACACGGAATCATTAATTGGATATCAATCTATGCTCGGTTTTCTAATAGATGTCAACAATAAATTGGTGAATATAATCCATCAAGACAGAGGTAAGATTTGGAAATATGAGAACAGTGCTGTATAGCATAGCCAGATTCCACACACTTATTAGTGGACATCTTCTAATTATAAACTGACTTTTCCTTTGCAGTATCACATGAACGAGAAACAGGAATCTACAGAGATTCTAACCAAGGATTTTCTCCAGACCAACTGACCTACATGCAACAATTCCCCCCACCCTCATTCCAACCCTTAACCCAGCTAGAAATACTATACATCAATCAAGACACGCTGTGGAGTTCACTGGACATCGGCGACATCGATACAAGTGACATGGAGAAGATCAAGAACAAGGGCAAGCAGCAACTGTCTGACGAGGACTGTGCACAAACAGAACAAATCGTGCACAATATAACGTTCCAGAGATGGATTGTGTCCCCTACATCCACCAAACTGATGATCCACAGCAATTTTTCCAGGCTCATGATGGAAACCTCCGCCCTATCCCTTTTCTGCACATCTCTCGTAGAAAGTTTCAGGTCTCAGGAGCGATATCGATGTCTTGTATGGTTTTGCGGCCTACACCTGGGATACAACGACGAATCAGACTCAGACTTGAGCGATTCAGAGGACTACCTTGATGATTATCTCTATTCAGAGCATAACGAAGGGGACGGTTATCCTCCTGGCACTAGCCAAAGCGTCATTAAACGGATGATGCGAAGCCTAATTGCGCAACTGCTCTGCGATTATGATTTCGGACCTAGGCATATGATGCCACCGGATATTGACCCCTATTCGATCAACGAAGGTTATAGTCTATCGGAGTTGAGGCAGTTGTTTTTCTGGTTGATTCAACAACTGCCTGCGGGGTTTACGCTCTTCTGTCTTGTGGATGGTATCGTATTTTACGAGCGTATGGAATTTAAAGAACCGATGTTTGATGTCTTGAATGATCTCCTCGAACTTACAACATCTGACGATGTCTTGGCGTCGGTTAAGATATTGGTAACGAGTCCACGGCCTACTACAATGGCCAGGGAAGTATTTGAAGAGATGGACGCCATCGAGGGCGATGCAGGAGAGCTGGGGACTTCAATTTTGTCTATGGACTTATTAATTCCGTCGCATGTAGATTTCAGCAATGAAAGGCTCACAAGAAATCTCGAGGCACTTTGAGATGAGGAGGTTAAAAGAAGGTTAAAAGAAGGTTGGAAGATGGATACCTCGTACCTACCTAGTAGGTACCTCATAGCAAAAGACAAATTGAATGTAGACCCATTCTGTACCACACTGGTGTTGGTATATGATACATCACTGACACCACACGCTAAGAATGCCTACTCCCTTGCTTGACCGTTTTACTAAGGGATGGTTAACGCCCTTTCTGTCCCTCTCCCTTTTTTCCCTTTTAAAAATTAGATTTCTATAACAGCATGAAGAACAGAAGAGACTATCGCTTCCTCGTATGACTGTTCGCAGTCGCCGCTCAACCCCAAATTTATCTAAATCGTGTGAAGTCTCGAAACCCACAAAATGACTATTGAGCGGGCAGTCAGTGCGTTGGGGCGTGCTTTCCCAGGCAATCAAATTTCCTTGCCGGGTACTGAGGTGTACGAAACCTCTAATAATATTTACCTCTCCGCCCGTCAGTGCGACTACACCCCCGCGGCAATTTTACAACCTAAGAATACAAGCGAAGTAGCAAGCTTTCTCCAAATCATCAAGGAAAATGACGTAAAGTTTGCTATTAGAGGTGCCGGCCAGCAACCGTTGGAGGCTTGCTCCAACATTACGGACGGCATCACACTGGATTTGAGCGGTTTGACGGGTATTGAGCTCAAAGAAGGCCTTGTATCAGTGGGTGCCGGTGAGCGGTGGGGCCCAGTCTACGAGAAAGTGCAAGCCGCCGGGCTCGGTGTGGGGGGTAGCCGATCCGCTAAAGGTGGAATTGGCGGACTCTCACTTTCCGGTGGTCTTTCCTTCTTCTCTTCGCGCGAGGGTTTCATTTGCGACAATGTCGTCAATTTCGAAGTCGTTCTCGCTTCGGGCACTGTGGTCCAGGCCAACGCCCAAGAAAACGCGGATCTTTGGAAGGCGCTCAAAGGTGGCGGAAATAATTTCGGTATCGTGACGCGCTATGACCTGCGCACATTCCCCCAACAGCCCTTCTGGGGTGGCGCCGTTTTTTATTTGGCCTCAGACGCCAATTACCCGAAACAGGTCGAGGCTTTGGTCGATGAAGTCCGTAAGCCCAATCCTTCGGATGAAACCCACATAATGGTCAATCTAGGCTACTCGGCGCAATTTGGCGACCATATGATGGGCTTGAACCAGGTTTATTACACCGGTAACGATGCCGTTACAGCCTACGGTGTTAAGGATCCAGAGACCGGTAAAGTCGGTGTTCCGCCTATGCTTGAGCCGTTTACTAGCGTGCAGCCACAGCTCGACCAGCTCAGCTCGCTTCGCACTATGACACTGTTGGAAGGTGCTACAGAACACGCTGTAATGGCGTCGGATCGTGTTCGTTGCGCTTACATGAACTGTACCTTACGCGCTGATACAGCTGCTCTGTTGGCCGCGGCCGACATTTATTCATCTTCTATCGGGCCTCTGAAGCCTATCGAGGGGATCGTCCTATGTCTCACATTGCAAGCCTATCCAAAGTCCCTTCTACGCAAGACGGCCGAGCTAGGCGGAAATGTGCTTGGGATAGATGCGGGTGAACCTCTAGTTACAGTGCTGCTACTGACGTACTGGAAGAATAAGGAAGACGATGAGCGGATACTGACTGTTCTTCGCGGCGCATTAGAGACGATTGAGCAAGATGCCGAAAAGCGTGGCCAGCGTGCACCATACATTTACCTAAACTACGCGTCCAGCTTCCAGGATCCGTTCACATCGTACGGCGAGGAGAATAAGAAGTTGTTGCAAGAGGTTAGTCGTAAGTATGACCCTGAAGGCCTGTTCCAGAAGAACGTCCCAGGCGGGTTCAAACTATTTATTTGAGGGCTCTGCCGAAGGCTTGGGGTAAAGATGGTGTATTATGTTTAAATTCAGTCGCACCGTGTAACGTCCAGCGCTCTCATTAGCGGCTGAACTACTTGAGTTGTAGCGACTATTTAGTTCATTATAGCGGACAGACCACGCTAAGGTTTGAATTTGAGCACTGAGCAAATACAGTATATTAAAGCACCGCCTGTTTAATCATCTTCTGGGCATCTACCGTAGATCACAATACACTGGTAAGTTGAGTTCTAATGAGCTGAAACTGTATTCGACCAGGCTAGACATCTGATATATGAGAAAATCTTCTGGCCCTAATCCTCCTAATTTTCCTCTTCATACACACCAATTCACGCTTCCTCATTCGAACCCAACACTCCATACGGCTGCTCCCCATCAACACGCCTCTCCCGTCCACCAGTAGCCCCCGCATTCGCCACCTGCCCCAGCGTAAACTTCTGCTCCGCCTCCCTACCCGGATCAGCCTTCGTCCCGAACTGCGAGAAGCTCGCGTTCTTCTCCCTATCCTCCGTCCCAATACTCTCGTCCTCCGTAATGTTCTTGCCATGCGGGCCTCCCGGGGCCTTCATGTACTGGCTTTGAACATACGATGGTGCCGTACCGGCAGCAGTGGGGCCCGATGACGTGGGGGCATTTTGATGCACGCCGCCTTCGTGGGGTTTGGGCCCGGATTTTGATGGAATGTCTTCCTTGTGGAAGTCCTGGGGCGCGACTTCGTTGGCTCGGCGGAATGATTGGGATTCCGCGGCGAGGGAGTCTTGGGCTACGAAGCCGGGTCCCTCATTGGTGACTGGTGCATTTCGGCCAGGGGTGACTTTGGTTCCTTCGCTGGGTGTTTTGCTGGACATGGTGGATGGCTTGGATTTATGTGACTTGTTTGTTAGGAGTTGATGAAAAATGGTGAATAGCTGATATGATTTCTTTTGAAGAATGAGAAGTTCTTAGCTAGATCTGAATAATTGTGTGGTTTGAAAGTAATATTGCTAATTGTTTGAAGTTTCTTTTAATACAAGTTAGGTACGCTGTAAGTTAGGGAGTTGATTGTAGGAGAAGCTTCCATCATTGACGTCATAAGCAGTAAAACGTCAGAGCTGTACGACCATGACCTCATTCATTTTTATTTACCTGAGATTGGATTCAGAAAAGAGCAAGTATAGTCGAAAATGATATAATTTTATGGGGAGCAATTGCTTCATACGTTTTGCTGCGTTGCGACCGCCGTAGCGCCATTGACAATACCAAGGAGCTTTCTGTCTGGGCACCGAAGCTAATTAACACCGAAGAAACTTTATAGGTGCATCAAACATGCTGTTTTATATACAATTCAACCACGGTATCCAAGTATAATGCTTCGAATATAAAATTCCATCTTACTCCATTTGCATTGAATCTGCGCTGGGATGTCGATATTAGCATTGGAATGGAGACGGTAGCTCACCGGCTATCGAAGCCTGTCGTAATGAATAGATCGTGGCGTACATCCCACCAACGCATATAAACCCGCCGGCACATACTGTAAGTACACAGAGCACAAACATAATAGGACTTCTCCACCACCCAGTATATCCTCCCTTAAAATGATAGGTGTCGTGCAACCAGAACGCCCCAGCAAGGCCGTAGGTATCTGAATGATGAGTTAACGATTGATCTGCGAGGTGGGTTTATTCGAAATGTCACTTACACCAGGCGGCGAACATGGCACCCGCAATGCCGACCAAATAATTGAAAATGGGAATCCCGACCGCGAAGAGGAATGCTGCAATATTGGCTAGAATAATAAGAAAAGTCCAAACACCCCAACCGACGACAGTATGGGAGTGAATATGGCGACTGCGTCTAAAGAAACGCACAAAGACGAGCTTAGCAGCAGTATGAATGTTCAGACTAGCCGCTATGAAGAAGTTCGGTATGGCAAGGCCAAACGAGATCTTGGACCATAATGGGCTCAAGCTAAGAAAACTTGGACTCGAGACCCCTTGGCCAATATACCAATAAGTTACGATGGCGAGAGTGATATAAAGAGTGGTTGCCACAATTTGGAGTGTCCAGGCAGCTTTCATCGCATCTTGTGGATGCTTCATTTCTGATATCAGAATGAAGAACATGAAATGGCCCGCATAGGCGAATACAGGGTTCGTGATGCTGATAAAGGCTGTCGTGAAATCGCTCGCTCTTGCAATCACTATGTCTCCCAGATTGACGGGGGCAGCTCCTGCGCCAGCCATGGCCACGATCCCCGCAATAATAATCGACGCGCCACCGACAATGCAGAGATAGCTCAGATGATCAAGTGTTCGGGGGAAGCTGCAAATTGCGACAGCGGCTGAGAATATACCAGAGAAAGCGACTGCGCATAGTTTTCCTTCTGAGAGGACAGTAAGCGCGAGTTGCCCAGCCAGAATTTGTGACCCCGTAGCACAGACAGCGAAGAGTATGGTACCTCCACTTAGGATTTCTCTGCCGATAGGCCCAAACAGGATATATCCCGCGTCGCCCATATTGTGTACTGTGTCGATTTCATCAGCTAGACTTCAATTGTCCGGGGAAATGTAGATTTCACCTACCTTCGGGATGTCGCAACTTAAATTCTATGAGCAACCAAGCCGTGAAGGTAGCGAAGACACCTAGGAACGCGGTGACAATGACGCCAGGGACCATACCAACTGCATCGAGGGAACTAGGCAAACTGAGCATGCCGTTTGATACGATCTCCGTGATCATTAAAACGGCCGTGAGTGGCCAAGTCATCGTTTTATACTTGATGTCGTGGCTCTCCTCTTCCCCGAAGACATCATTTGGCAGCCCAGTGCCGGTGAACCCCGTTTCGCGATCTCCTTCAACCAAGCCATTGCCATCGGTGCGATCGGATTTCTCGTGCGCGAAACTCTCCGGGTGGTAAGTGTTGTTTGACATGTTACTGAGTCGGTGGTCCGAGACGGTATGCGTAAGCGACACCTCAATCTTACCCAACGCCTTATTCACCGCGTTTAACCTGCCAAAGTTGTCCTCTTTGCCGTTAATTAGTTATCCAATAGTGAATTGGCGACCACAGCCCGAATAGATCAAGCAAGGGAAGACACTTAGTAATGATGTCTCACTGCCAGCCACCTAATATGCAAGCAAAAGCTATTGATACTTGGATCAAATTGACCCTCTCGTTTCTCCGCATCATCTTCAAAGACGACGTTATCGTTTACCCCTGTAAGCAACGGTATAATGCGGTATATTACAGATAAGCCTCTCATCTTTACCCCCTCTGCCCCTCCTAAGCACGCGTGTTAGTGGGGTATCAGTAAGCCATCGTACGTTGGACGACAACCGTTAGATCCGCCATCCCGCCAAATCATTCCCACACTGTGTAACATACCCCCTGTAATTATAGGGGACTTAGGGGCTTTCGAGCGCTGAAGATAACCCCTGATCCACTTATCCAAAAATGGCTTAACAACAGCTCAACAACGGCTCAACAACGGCTTAGACAAAGTTTCATATCTATACGTACAACGCAATCTATATATCCAAAATAGTATTAGATTAAAGCTCTTCTTAAAAGGGATTAAATGGTGTAATTTATATTAGTATATGTTCAAAATTGAAGGTGCATTGAAGCCATCGTTAAGCCGTTGTTGAGCCGTCGTTGAGCTGTTGTTGAAAAGAGTGGGTCTTGGCTCTAAAAGAATGCGCCAAGTCCCTTATATTACAGGGGGCTTAGCGGTTGAAATACAGTAAGAATACAGTGTATAAGCCACTATTTACAGTGTAAAAATGATTTGGCGGGATGGCGGATCTTCAGGCTATCGCCCTCCGTCCATGGAGAGCTCTACGATAAGAATTGCGCTGCTGGGGTGCTAGGGTAGATCCGAACTAGAGCCTACTGCAAGAGGACAGGACCGGGGTTTAGCACGATTATCCCCATTCGGAAAGAAAAGACTTCGATCTGAACTCGGATTGGACCATGACGGTTTCGAGCTTGCTCGGCGGTAGTCAACGCTAAGTCTATGGTCTTTAGTTTATAATAACCACAGTGCACTTGGTAACTCGAGGACAGTCTAAATACTTTAGTACAGCATTTAGTTGTATACCTACTAGATAGACGGGCTGGAGATCTCTAGCAATTCCCTCTAAGAAAGCCGCATAGAGAGGACTGCCAATTGCTTTTTAGGGAGAAGTAAGCCACTTCCATATTCTTCTGAGATTGAGATGAAGTGGCGTTAAATTAGTAAATTACCTAGGTACTATTGCAAACCCCGAACGATGAGTTCAGCTAGAGGAAGGTAAACCGGAATTAAGGAGACGTGACTTCACGATACGTACCTACCTGGTAGACAGTCGTGAATCTAGGGGCTCGAAAGACCATGAAATCCTGATAAAACAGGCACCTTGAGTGTCTCTATGGGATATATGTGGTAATGGACGAGTTAAGAAATATTAGTAAAGGGAGGGAAGAAAAGGGGTAAAACAAGACAGCATTCCAACAACCCATCTTGAACCTATCTCAGGTACCTATTATTCCAATAAGGTCATATGTTGCTGAAAGGCCTTTACAAAGTAACCAATTTAACAAAATCATATCGAAGAGTAAGATACTCCAATTACCTAGCTACAATGGTAGTAGAGTAGTGAATTTGAAAGGCATGAATGGTCTGCTGCCCTTCTCTATTTTTAACGCTGCTAGGTCTTTTTATGGGGTCCTAGGGAGCTCCTGCATCACTGAGTCAAATGCTGCTGTCGGACCCTATCGGCCGAGCTGGAGCCAATGATAACGCAGTAAATTGTCATAGACGATCTCCAATTAGTGCGGGGTGTAGTGGGACATGACAAGGGTTACAGCACCAATTCTGTCGTCGCTTTTCCAATCAGTGAGCAGCTATTGTCACTAAGCCGATGTCGCCCAATATTTTAATTTTTTTATTCGACTCACCGAGAATTACGATTTAAGGTGAAATTGTGCGATTTCTTCACCATTTCGCCCCAAGATCTCCGGCCGCCATCTCTCTTGTCCTTGACGCTGGATTCGGCTACTTGGAAGGCCCCTCTCGTCAATTGGCCTTAATTGGATAGTAGGAGAACATCTATCAGCCAACGTCTGGCTTCGACCCCTCGTCCAAGCCCAGTATGACGTTTCATACTCTCCTTCGAGCTAGGGCTCCCACAGCTCTGGCTCGAAGCGCTCTTGCGCTATCGCGGCAGTATGCGTATGTCTAAGACCATTGCGATTCAAGCTCAATAAGAAGTGTGGCTGACTATTTTTACCATTTAGTCGCCTCTTGAGCACAACGCCTTGTCGTCGTTCCAACGATTCCGAACTTAACAAAGTCTCCCGCAATATCACACAGCCCAAAGCCCAAGGCGCATCGCAAGCCATGCTTTATGCGACAGGTCTAAAAGACGAAGACTTAGCGAAAGCCCAAGTGGGTATCTCATCAGTATGGTACGAAGGAAATCCGTGTAATATGCACCTGATGGACCTATCGACCGTGGTAAAAGAATCTGTCAAGCGGGCCGGACTCATTCCTTATCGATTCAACACGATCGGCGTCTCGGATGGTATTTCTATGGGCACGACGGGTATGCGATATTCTTTACAGAGTAGAGAAATTATTGCCGACAGTATCGAGACCGTTATGCAGGGTCAATGGTACGATGCGAATATCTCGTTACCTGGTTGCGACAAGAATATGCCTGGTGTCTTAATAGCGATGGGTCGGGTAAACCGACCTAGTATTATGGTCTACGGTGGTACCATTAAGCCGGGTTGCAGCATGGCTGGTGCGCCAATTGATATCGTTAGCGCTTTCCAGGCTTACGGCCAGTATATTTCGGGCGAGATTACCGAGAAACAACGCTACGACATCATCCGACATGCATGCCCTGGAAAGGGTGCGTGTGGTGGAATGTACACGGCAAACACAATGGCCACAGCTATCGAGACGTTGGGTATGACATTACCGGGCAGCAGTAGCAGTCCAGCTGAAGACCCAAGTAAGGTCAAGGAATGCGAGAATATTGGTGAAGCAATCAAGAATATTATGAAGGAGGATATCCGCCCGCGAGACATCATGACGAGGGAAGCCTTCGAGGAGGCCATGGTCGTGGTTAACATTCTCGGAGGTAGCACAAACGCTGTACTCCACCTAATCGCCATTGCCGACGCTGTTGGTATCAAGCTCACCGTCGATGACTTCCAAGCCGTATCCGACAGGACACCCTTCCTAGCCGACCTAAAGCCCTCAGGCAAGTATGTGATGGAAGACATGCATAAGATCGGCGGAACCCCCGCTCTCCTCAAGTTCCTCATCGGCCAAGGTATTATTAAGGGTAATGGCGTCACCGTAACCGGTAAGACGATAAAGGAGAACGTCGAATCCTGGCCTTCCCTCCCCGACGACCAACAGATCATCCGACCATTCGCCAACCCCATAAAGCCGACCGGCCACATCCAGATTCTGCGCGGCTCGCTCTCACCCGGCGGCTCCGTCGGCAAGATCACGGGTAAGGAAGGTCTAGTATTTACGGGCAAGGCGCGCTGCTACGACCAAGAAGACGACTTCATCGCGTCGCTCGAGCGCGGCGAGATTAAGAAGGGCGAGAAGACCGTCGTTATCATCCGATACGAGGGCCCCAAGGGCGGACCAGGCATGCCTGAAATGTTAAAGCCATCCTCTGCCATTATGGGCTACGGTCTCGGAAACGATGTCGCGTTACTCACCGACGGCCGTTTCTCCGGTGGTAGCCACGGTTTCCTGATCGGCCACATCACACCCGAGGCTAGGGAAGGTGGACCAATTGGTCTTGTAAGAGACGGAGATGTGGTTACTATTGACGCCGAGAAGCGCGTTATCGATGCGGATGTGAGCGATGAGGAGATGGCGAGACGAAAGGCCGAGTGGACGCCACCCCCACCACGGTACTCCCAGGGCACACTTACCAAGTACGCCGCGCTCGTTAGCGACGCAAGCCACGGCTGTGTTACCACGGGAGTTAAGGAATAAAAATGAATATTAAAAGACGAATATACGCGAATGTGCCTACCTAGTAGTTAAGGTGCGTACGTATATAAAATACAGGTTTGTAGGGATCTGGGTAAAAGTGTATTTATCGGTCTTCGAATATCTTCGCGCGGAGAAGTGGGTCTGGTTTTTTTTTCTGGTCCGGAAAACGGAAATGGGAAAAAGGAGTCGTCCCCCGTTTTATCCCATCCGCTATGATTTGAAGGCAGTACAGTAATATAAAAAAAGATGAAAGTTCAAGTTTAGGTGTTGAGGGAATGTTTTGCTTGGGCTTCTAGAAGCACCTAGTAGGTATGGATGGTTAAGTGAGCTGCTTGCGCCCATAGTCATTGAGATTGAGTGTATTAACCTTCGTACACTTTTTCTTCATCTTCATTCATATCTGATCAAGTCTGACTAGCTTCCATTGCCCGGGTAGACTGGTAGACCTTCTCCATCACCTTCTTTTTCATAGGACTCATCCTGTCACTCAACCTAGAGCCGGCCCACCTAGATTCCCCCTTTCTCTTCATACCGCCAAGTAAACAACGCAAGGGAAATCAATGCATGCTCCACCCAAAAATGCGCAACAATGACGTTATCTGGATAAGTAAACAGTAGCCTCATCAAATCGTCGTCTTTTCTTTTTCTTTTTCCTATCGTAATATCTAGCTCCAGCCCGACCCTAGGCCTATAATCTACCCCTCTACCAAAGTAGGGTTACGCTCTATTTCCTCCCCTTACCCCAAGCCTCAATAAACGCCGCCTTATCCCTCAGCGTCAACCCCACCCTCTTATTCCGCGCCAGCCGCGCCAGCGCCTCCGCGATCTTGTCGAGAAGCCTCTGCTCCTCGCCCGTCAATCTCTCGCCGTCGACTTCTTCTGCGTCGTCGCCGCTTAAGGGCGTGTCCCCGTTCGTCGCTGCCCCGGAATCGTTGGTTACGCCCTCGGCAATGCGCACGCGGATCAGGTGCGTAGGCCGTCCGAGCAGGTTCCAGAGGAAGGAGAGGTACGCGCCCGGAACAGGCGTCGTGATGTCCGCGGGCGTGTAGCGCATGCTGACGGGGAAGATATGCGCGTCGGCAGGGGCAGAGAGCAAAGACGGCGAGAACGGTAGAATGCCTTTCCCATTCGTGGTGCTCATTTCCGGGAACACTGCTATCACACGATGCGGGTTCTGGTCCACGAGCGCGCGCAAAGTCGTCAGGTTATTGCTATTCGGCGGGGGAGTAGAGACGGTCGGAGGCGAGAGGGCGAGAAGGATGGCGCGGAGGAGGGACACGCGTTGGACTTTGCGGGTCCCGGGGAAGGAGATCGTGAAGATGGGGTCGAAGATCGCGGCGAGGTACAGGGCGTCGACCGGGCTTGTGAATTGTGCGGCGATGATCGAGCGGCCCGCGTTGCCCGGGAATCGCGTGCTCGGTTGTTGGGAGAGCGAGCCGCGCTTCACGCCGTCGAGTTGAAGGTCTACCCACCAGATTCCTGGGATGCCGAGGAGTGTCCACAAGAGCAGTTTGCGGGCGACTTGCGGGATGAGGAAGGAGGGCAGGTGGTCGAGGAAAAGGAAGAAGAAGGCGCTGTACCCGAGGAAGAAGGGCAGGCGGAAGAGGAAGAGGACGCCGTGGAGGAGCTTCGATACGGCGGACGTGGGTGTCGTTGAGGGGATGAAGGGGGAGATGCCGGAGCCCCGGTCGCGGAATTGGCTGTATTTCTCCATGGTGAAGAGGATGGGAATGAGGATGAGTTAGCTGTAGCTACAGCGAGAGCTAGAGGACGTCGAATGGTGACGAGCGGCGAGATAGTGGGAAGGACGGAGTAGCTAGCTAGACAAATCTGCCTAAGCCCTAAGACTACCGAGACATCCAAGGTAATAAAGTGCAGAGGATGGACATTTGACGTCGGACAGAAACGGTAACGGGGGCCGCCAACGCAGGGAGGTTTCGTCTTAGATAAGGGTTAGATCGTTATTAATCAGGTATTATGTGCGATGGATATGTATAGTAAGAAAAAGTAATCCCACAGGATTTGAACCTGTCACAATGAAGAATAGAGGGATAGTAGTATGAGCTAAGATGGATTTAGATGATTTGATGGCGATGGTGTCAAGGTTCCTTTGGCATGTGAAGGACACTTAAGAGCTAGCCTAACTTTATTTTCTGTCCTGACAGCTGATAGAATTCAAGGTGTCAAAATGGTGAAGCTCGGACCAAGTGTAGAGTTGCAGAGTCGGCGATTTTGTCCCACCTTTCTAGAAGCCCCATAAATTCTCCAACCTTTCCCCAAATAGACTTGGTGGCGGTCTGATAGTGTTGATAATGTTGATAGGGCCCTTGTTACCGGGTCAACACCGCCAAGTAATCAAAATTGGCTTAGGTAACGAAAGATGGATAACGGTAAACTTGCACAATTCAAGGTTCAATTCATATCAACGTTCGGAATATACATAGACTTGTACACCTACAATCTTATCCGCCAACGACGCACGCCGCAACCTCAACGTCGCTTTCGTTGTTTTTGTCGTTACATGGAAGGACAGTACTAGCTTTCAACTTCTACCTAAAGTATCTCTCGGCTTGAATGCCATTAGTCCTTAAGCTTGTCGCGTGCTATTTTATAACTTGATTTACTATTTTGTTTCTTCAAATACCCAATTTCCATCCGCGCCTCGAGGATCGTCAACATGGAGGAAAACATGGTGAGTCTTCGCACCCATATTTCGAACCCATAATACCCCTTTTCTGCATCGCGTCGGTCATTCATGACTATAACTAATTCTGATTGTAGCAACATCGACCGACCGGCCTTCAAAAGCCGATAACACGAATCCCTCAATTCTCGACTTCTGTTTCCAACGGCAGCGGTCTGCACGAGATGACTAACTCTCAGAGCAATATGCGCCAACCAACTTCGTCGATACCCGCCTCCAATAGCAGCTTGAAGCGCGGCGTACCGACTCCAGGTGCGAACGATCCATTCGTCGATTCTAAACCCGTTTACTCACAGCGACCCGATGCAGCCGTACAATCTGATGCGAAGCGAGTTCCTCTGTCCAAGAGAGCTGGCGAATTCCCAGATAAGCCTGTTACCTCTTCTCACCTCCCTTCGCAGAATGTCAAGGGTGTGTCCTTGAGAGACACGGTAAGTGAAACTGGCGTTCTGATGTTCTGATTTTCCGGAGTGCCTCGATTCGAGTCTTTGTCGCGATGTGGCCGGCGCCATTGTAAATTGGACGACTCTATGCCTTTGTATACGCACCTCCAAGACATGCGAACCTTCCCGAATCCATGAATTAGCGACCATAAAGGAGACAGATTCTCTTCCCTCGAATCGATCCTATCTCGTTTTCGTTTTCTTCCCCGCTTCATGTGACAGGCTCGAATATCGACGATGGTTTCATTACGATTTCGTCTTACTATTTGGTGGATTAGCTGGTATGTTAACGCGTATGATGAACAGGCGCGACCTGGCGTCCCAGGATCCCGACACACTTCCAACAGTAGCTATTCTTCCAATAATAGCAACTATACCATGAGCGTAGGCTCCGGCGTTCGTCCCCCCTCCCGATCGCGAATAGCACACAGTCGAGCACGGTCGACTACTAGAGTTGGACGGCCCGCAACATCTATGGGCACGCGCGAGGAACCGCAACAGCAGCAGCAGGGCAACAATGGTATAGTGCCCCCAACTACGCCCAGGCCCCTCTCCTATAAATCCAGCTACAACAGCCTCCAACACAACAAGAAGCCCCGGAAATACCAGTCGCTCCAAGACATGGGAGCAGCAGGGGCAACTTACAAAGAACCTCTTTCGGCATCTAGAGAAGTCTCTATCAGTGACCACTTCCAGTCATTGACCCTCAACGACACGAGTCAGTATCAACGAGGGGTTCAAGCGACCCCCAATAACTTTAGCATGCCTCCCCCTTCTACTACGCTCATCCCTCAGCCTGTTCTTAGACAGAAGAGTGGTACCAGTATAAGCCAGCGTGAAGTAAGCGTTGAGCATGCTCAGAGGGACCCAGCAGCCCCTAAGACTCCAGCCAAGCAATTGCTGCTCAGCGTTGAGAAGTCCATCAATGAGCTTAAGAGAACCCCTATTGCGGCCATGACGCCCTCTTCACCTACCAAGGGACCTTATTTGTCCAAGTATTCTAACACAACAGGATATGTAGTCTCGGAGATCGAAGAGAAAATCCAAACGATGGATTCCGAGTTCCAACGGCTCAAAGAGTTTATGAATAGTACCGAGAAGAATAGCGTGAATGTGAAGGAAGAGCTCGAACTGGCGAAGAAACAAGGTAAGATACGGCTCGTGTCTTCTTAATGTAAAGTTTCTGACGTGCTAAACTATGACAGTGACGAGGCTAGAGGAGCAACGAGCCGAGTTGACGGCAGAGAAATACGCGCTTTCGGATAAGCTGGCTGAGGCCGACCGTCAGGCTCGCATCCTAAAGTTTGATATTGAGGATCAGCAACGACGGCATGATAAGTATTGCGAAGAACTCATCTCGGACCATGAGCGAAAGATGAGAGCCAAGGTCGATGACTATGAGCGTGAAATGGATAAGGTGGTCAAGCTTCAGCAAGAGTTTGAGGACAAGTGCGGTGCTCAAGCTGAAGCCCGGCTAGAGGATCTTTCTCGTGAAAATAAGGAGCTTCGCAGCAATCTCGAGTTCCAGAAGCGAGATCATGAACGCGAACTTCACAGATTAAACATGGACATCGAGAGACAATATCTTCGAATAAAGGGGTTTGAGGAGAGTTTGAAGAGATCAGAAGAGGAGCAGAGAACCCTTCAGGCTCATATTGACGAAAATCTCAAGACGATCGACCGCTTAAGAAAAAGAGCTGAAGATGCTGAGGAGAGCCTCTCCAAAGATAAAGGTCATCTAGGTGGTCAGATCAGCTTGTTAAGTCAGAAGTTAGACTTCAGTTCCGAACGTATCCAGAGTCTAGAAGAGCACACCAAGGCTGTCCAGTCGGAGTGCGAGAAGAAGCTGCAAGAAATGCAACTCGAAGCACAGAAGAAAATCGACGAAGAGACGAGGCTGCTTCGAGACAGACTCATCAAGGAGGAAGAACGACGTCACAAACTCTTCGAGCAGGTGCAGGAGCTGAAGGGGAATATCCGTGTCATGTGTCGAATTAAACCTCCCTCAGATCCTGCAAATGACGCTCTCATCAAATTCAACCCACGAGCAAGCGAACTCGACGAGGACAAAATTGACGGTCTTCTCATACCAACAGAGCGAGAAGACTTCAGAGAACCAGGGAAGATGATCGCCGGCAAACCGAAGGAATTTAACTTCGAGCGAGTATTCGATGACCACTGTACCAACAAGGACGTATTCGACGAGATTAGTCAGCTCGTTCAATCTGTCATGGATGGTAAAAAGGTCTGCATCTTCTGTTACGGTCAAACTGGTTCTGGCAAGACGTTCACAATGAGTCGAAAAGGAGATGGTATTATCCCAAGAACGCAAGATATGATATTCAGTGAGGTCGACCGACTAAAGGCACTCGGATGGGAGTACACCGTCGAGGGAAGCTATTTAGAGGTCTACCAGGACAAGCTATATGATTTACTCGCCTCCCGCAGCGCCAAGCCCGAGCCTCTGACCGTAGACCCTATAGGCGAGGAGCTCAACATCAAGGGTCACAGCTTCACTCTTCTGAAGGAGGAAAAAGATCTCGACGAGATGGTACGAACGGCAGATAACAACCGTCACACAGCCGCAACCGCAATGAACGACCGATCCTCGCGTTCACACTCTATCTTAGTTCTCAAGATCGTAGGGACCAAGAAGAATGAGGAGGGGGAAATTGTCAGAACCCGCAAGGGTACCCTTAACCTCATCGATCTTGCCGGATCAGAATCTCCCGACAAGGCACGCGGCGAACAGATTTACCGCGAGGGTGTAGAGATCAATTCGTCGCTAAGCTACCTCCGCACCGTCCTCGCGAGCTTAGGCCAGGGCAAGACCGAGGGTGTTGATTTCAGGAGTTACACCCTCACGCAACTCTTGAGACCCAGTTTGGGTAAGGGATGCCGAACCCTGATGTTTGTAATGGTGAGCCCGCTCAAGGAAAACGAGAACGAGACGGTACGAAGTCTCGAATTTGCTCGCGATGTAAGTTTTTCCCTGTTCTCCTTTTGCCTATCTTTAGTGTTAGAATTGCAGGTGATGCTTGAATTGGAGGTGGATTAACTAACCTATTCATAGGCCCAGAAAGTCAAGATGGGGGGCGGAGGAGCGTCTAAAACGAAGAAATGAACGGCCAAGGAAAGTGTGAAACCCAACCGAGTCCTCGAATCTTCGTCGTCTTTAGAGGTCCGGTCGAGGATGTGGACATAAGAATAGGTAACTTAGGTAAGCATGGAGTGTCGGGCGTACGGTAATGACAAGTTGGGAATTCGAAAGTTGGCATCGACGTCGCCTTCGTCGGTTTTTTAGGAATTGGGCACGCGGCGTTGAGTATGGCGTTTCTTTCGGATTCGTCCGATGAAGAAGAGGAGGTTGTCTCTTCCCCCCCATTCATGTTTGATAGGAATAAGGCCTCAGCAAGGCTATATTGAACCTCATGATTATTATGACTCCCTCTCCCACATGGACTGGTTCGCCAACCTATGTGCCGCGAATATGAGAAATTTGTGAGGCTGTGACATCAGAGTCGCGCCGCGCCGTGCCACCTCGATTGCCCTGGTGCAACACGACGCGACGCGACGCGACCCTGTTGGGAATCCGTGGTATTAACACGGTTAATCCCATTATTTAAGGGATATAATAATTATTTAAAATTATGTTCATTCATTATTGAATGATTATTATAGTCATCGTCAAAGATTATTTGACGTGAATAATGGGGTGGTCGTGTATTAACCCTGAAGAGGGAAAATGTTGTAGAAGGAAAGAAAAGAACGTCGAATGTCACGGTTGAGGAACGAGAAGTAGTAGATTCTGGACAGGCTTGTGAATTAAGGACGGTGACCTTTGGCAGAATTTTATCAGACGATGCTATGAGGATATTCCCAGAAGTACCTAAGTACTGTACCTTATACAAAATGCCCCCAAGGCAGGTATACCTTTGTACCCAGTAGATTCCAAGGTTGAGGTAGGTACCTACTTAGGACTTATATACTTCTTTGTTCTTTCCTTGTGACGTCACTGAGGCTAAAGTTACTAAGTATCGTCGAAAAGCCACTAACACTAGGAAGGTTTAGTCAGCATGTACTCTTAGATACCTTAGGTAGTACCTATAAAATCAACTATCATGAACGTTTCTTGGGCATAACGACATACTAATATTAAAGCGAAACATTTCTATATGTAAATCGAGAAGTAGCAGTGAGATAGGAATCACCTCACTTTACATGGGTATGGCATCAATGCCAGATGCAACGTCCTACACTAGCCGAAAACTATTTAAAGTCGCCTTTGGCTGACTTGGATACGAGGTACCTATTGGATAGCGTCTATGAAGTGCCGAACAGAAAAATGTTGGCCATCATTTAATTTGTGCCACCTTCCACGATCGTCGTGTTTCTTATCGCGAGTTGGGAGAGTCATTGCATATCTTGACGATTTTGAGCTAGAAGGAACTCAGATTTTTCTATATGGGATCTACTTCCTGTCGCCCGAGTGGAGGAGCTTTGCGGATTATGGGAGTTGTGGAAGAGGTAGTTTCATGTTAGTACCTATGGTGAGGATGTTGATGTACCCTTTTTCACTCCAAGGAGGAGGCATATACTTGAGTAAGAACTTCTTCTATACAAAATGTCATTTAAGATATTTTCATTGCACTATCACACATAGAATATTGATTTTAAGACTGATGAGCGTTAAAAATATTGTAACTGCGACTGACGAGTCTATTATGGAACTTTTAGTGCCCAGAACGCTGTAAGGACTGATTATGATAACCCATGTCACCTCTTTAGAATTCTATCTGCGATTATGCACCTCTAAAGCTCTATGGTCGTGGTCTTGACTGCTCGGTAACATCCCCAAACTCCAATTTCCGCAGCAGGTCGTGCTCGTAGGTGCGCGATACCAATAATATTTAAACCCCTAAAACGTAAAAAATTCGACCCTGGCCAGGTATAACACGCGCAAGTCCATTAAGACATAAACGATAATCCACTCGAATCCGAACCTTAGGCATCCGATATTATGGGCGTCGGTAACGGGGGAAGCGACATAGGAACCGCATCGGACGGTTGAGGCGGCGCTGGGACCTGTGGTATTGCCGGTACAGTGACGTTTGGAAATATGAAACTCCCATTAGGCCACGGCTTTACAGCTGCATCATCGAGCAACTTATTCGTGAGGTAATATACCGCCGTAGGAACCCATTTAACGTAGTCGAAATGTACCGGGAAGACGTAAAGGGTCCCGCTGCACACGGCGTCTCCTGCATTGCAGATGATGAGCGTCCGGTTCGTATCGAAGTCCTTGATTCGACCCCCGTCTTGCCACGCCTGGGTATCTCCAAAGGTCACCACTCCTATAATTTTATCCTTCACGTCTTGAGTTAAACTTTCGATAGCCCGGTGGGTGAGGGCGGCTCCTTGACTGTGGTTTGATTAGCAACCATGCACCTCTTCCGCAAAACTCTTGACAAGGAAAGATTTAATGTATATTACCTGTAACCTGCAGCAACTATCTTAGAGTCCGGGCAAGTCGCAGCCGCATTTAAAAGAAGTTGCATGTCGTAGATTCCCCATGGTGGTGCCCCGCCAGGGTAGAAGTTCGTTTCAATAAAGCCCCAATAATCCACCCCCTGAGTCGCAACATTCGCCGGCCCAAAAACCGCCTTTAACCCATCTGACAGTGCAGGTCCAACGGTATTGCCCTAAAGAAATGAGCGACATGGTCCCAATTCGAATAATTGCTTTTTCTCATGAAATGCTCAGTTACGTACCAGATTTCCAGGTTCTATGGTCGCCTTGGCCCAAATAAATATGATGGGTCTGCATCCAAATTCTGTCAATTCATGCGCGTAAAACCCTATGGTGAACGATTGGCGAGGTTGGATGCTTGACGGAAGCGCCGAGACCATTGCGACACACGTAAAAAGGAACAAAGATATATGAGAGATCATCTTGGACAGTCCGATGCCGCCGTCAGGAAGCATTGATGTCGACATTTTGGTGGTATCTTGCTAGGTTTCTTTCGGCTGGAAGAGCCAAGTCCTAGGTATGGACAGATGTGGCCGCGACGAGATCTTAAGCACAACCCAATATCGATTTCAACATTCCGATCCGGGGTTTATATCGATATTTGGCCTTGGCCAGGGATGTAATGATAGACCCAGGGATCCCTAAGATCGAGAATTATGGGGCGGCCCGTCCGAGACAAGATGTCTCGTAGATTCGGTGTTGAGGCGCAGAACTGAGTAACGTGTTCCCGCGCGATTTCCCCAGGGGTCCATCGGATCTCCAGCGGCTTAAGGGCGATTTGAAAAAGCTTAACTCGTAGATAGGGCGTGATAGCAGTTGTTTATGGCGCAAGATCATGGATGAGTGATCGTCATGGTGCATCTATGTTCCTGATATCCCCTTAATTGGCACCTTACTACAGGCACGACAGGAAACAGGTTCATCTGACCTAGTAATAGTCCCAGCCAGTTAAAGCAGAGTTTTGGAAAGCGCCAGTATACTCCCAGGTCAAATGAGCTTGTATTCAGTGGAGTCTGTAGTAAGGTGCCAATTAAGAAGATATTAAGATTCGGAGTCGTACCACCCGTATCTCAAGACGGCTCACTTTAACCGCAATCGGGTCTGCCAGCCAATTTCTGCTATTGTTATTGGACCACAGATCTATTACTCTCCAGGTGATATTGCGCCAACGCCTGCTTCAGGCATATCAAACCGTTACTTTCGAGCCGGTAGTCCCTCGGCCCACTGTAACTCGGTAGTAACCATCAGTTATTTTTGGCGAGATGTTTCGGATATTTATTAAAGATCGTAGATGTTTACTTACACATATATATCTCCATCGTTGGTCACTTACTACCTGTTTAATTGAATATAAATCGATGCTGTCCGCGGCAAGACAATAGTTTATTGGTATCCATAACGGCTTGGTTCTGGTTTGTTGGGAAGGTCAGTAAGGAAGGTGAGCGGTGAGCAGCGAGCTCGTAGTAAGTTACCAATCAATTCTGTTAGTTGCCGTTGGAGTCGATAAAGCCTCAAGTAAACCTATGATGGAGAACTTTCATTTTCGAATTTCCTATAGAGATAAATTGCATTACTAAACAGAATAGTCTTAGAAGCTTAGTTATTGGAGTCCGATATGGTACATACCTAGGTTGAAGATGGCCCCTTAACGTCATTCTTCTTTCATTCATACACTAGGGAGTTACCTGGCCTGATTTGGTAGGTCGCAATGCTTGAGGCATACCTCTTTGAAACAATCTTGTAGAGATACCATCAAGAAAAGTACGAGTTCCGTCCAGTAGGCCGCTTTCATAGTACTCGTTGACATTACTCTTCTCGTCGGACCTATCCTATGCAATAAAGTAAGTAGCTTGTAGCCATCTAGTGAATTTCAATAATCGGATTCAAAGTCTTTTACCTCCATGAAAATGCCAATTCTCCTTTCTTTATGGGATATGATAATCAGTCACGTAGATAAAGTCTATCATAATCTCGTTGGGGAGATACACTCATCTCCGTCAAGACTTTCTCAATACCATCTATAAAGCGTACCTATCTAGCTGCAGACAGGTAAAAGTGGCATTATTGCGCGAGGGCTCAGTATCGATCTGCCCTATGTCATGGTACGTGTACTGCCAACATACCTACCCTTCTGTGCTCTATCCCGGATACATGGCGCCCTCACTGACTGGATTTGCCCTCTACTAGCTTCTCAAGTGCCTGTAATTCTGTTGAAGCCAGCACGGAGGAGGCGGAAGGCCTTAAGTCAGGATCCACCATCAACATAAAGCGGAGCATATCCTTGATTTCCTTTGGCACGTCTCGCTTCTGCATCTCCTCCTCAAATGTCGAGATATTCTTGAGAGTTAGATAAGCGCGAATGAAATCTCGCAAGGATTCCGCCTCGGGTGCGACATGGGACTGGATTGCCTGTTCGGAGGCTTCAGGAACAAGTTCAGGCGCAATCTGGTCGGGGAAAAGCCGTGTAAATTTCAACATATTCCAAATCCCATCAACCGTAAAATCCGGAGTCCCTGCCACGCTCAGGAGATCGCGTTCGATCCACGAAAGCAACATGGTAGCAACTGCCCATACACTCGATACCGAAGTGTGCGTTAGGCCCAAGACCACTTCAGGGCTTTGCACAGCGACTGGCAAAGTAGTTTCGTCCTGTTTGCCGTCTGGGAAGACTGATATTGTTAATTCTTTTTCTCTCTTTCCTTTATTTTTTTTTTTAAAAAAAAACACAATATTTATAGATTTCAAGGGTTAGGGCTTTCTTACCTCGTGCCAGATCTCCCACCTTTACGGTGACATGGTCGGTATTGATTCCAGATACGAAAATGCTCTCTGCTCGGAATCCTAGGCTAGTTAGTGAACGGCTGTTTTTTAAAACTACTAGGTAGGTTCTATGTTCACCTGAATATGCATATCCTTGTTCCGCCAGAACAATATTGCTGGTTAATGTTGCTTTTATGATCTCCTTGAAGATGGCATAGATGCGCCAATGAGGTTGATATGCTATGTCTGCGAGTGTGCAATCCATCCATTCTAGAACGATAATATCATCGCCAATCACATCGTATATTTGTCGGAAGCATGGATTGCAGGCGTCAGCAAGCATTTGGTAAGTGTCATATTCGCGATCTTGTTCCCATTCAGTTCTGCCATCGGTGGCTGCTTTAATAACGGCCCTAGAAAGTAGAATTAGTCTTGGAGGACCTAGTATGCGAACAGTTGATGGAATAAGACTAACCATTGCGGAGCTTTGATGCTGGGATCGTCTGGAATGATTTTGGCTTTGTAGACAGAGGGTTGACGGCCTTCAGATCCATTCAGAGGCTCAAGGATGCGGTAGTCCCATCGGATGATGCCTCTGCCTCTAAGAACACGTCCAGGAATAAGAGTTGAATAGGCTCTCAAAGAATAGTTTCGTACAATAGGACATAAAGTCGCGCGGATGAGTGAAAACATTGCGGGCGGCTTGAGGGGGGAATGTACGAAGAAAGAATTGGTGATATTAATATGAAAACCGACCTTTAAAAAATAGAATGAGAGATGGCCGAGACCTAATACCGTGTAGGTAGGTAAATAGGTGTAACTGTGAATGACTTACCTGCACAGGCCTTCCTCTCTCTGTTTGCCAGTGCGAGAATTAAACCGTAGCTGTTGCTCAGGAATACTGTAGGTACTGGGTACCCGTTTAATTGAAGTTGTGTCTAATTTATGGGCATTTCCAACAGTATGAATTCGACAAATAGAGGGAGACAGAATGCTTGAATTCTATTCGTTTTTGCCAATCCAGCCAGTGTAGCCGGTTAAAAACGCCAACCGCCCTCTTCTAATAAAGTAAGTACCTATGAACCAAAGGAGGATTCTCATCGTTAGGGTGCGAGAATCTAAGATGACCTTGGAGAGGAGTTCCATCTATGTGGAGATAGTCAATGCTAGCAAAAGTTGGCGGAAGAGATAGGAAAGAAGTACGCCTCATATCTAGGTACCTACTGATGTAACCCCCCAGCAAATATAAGAAACCTTTATATCTCATTGCGATGCAGCAGGCTTGCAACCTTGACGGTAAGAAACCCGTCGCGATTTTTGCTCTTTCAGTCAGCTAGCTAGCGCTCTAGGATAGGAAACGCTTTAAAAGGACGGTGAATAACACTTACAAAACTAGTGTGAGATTACTCCAATTTCAAGTGATCCCGCCACCAATACATAGGGATATACACTAATCGAATGGGCTGACGTGAAGAAGATTTGTCGTTCTGTCAGATCTATTTCGTTTACACACTCCGCATAAAAGTGCAAATTCTTCTCAGGCCTGATAAGATAAGATTAGTTGAGTTTATTATGGAAAAATGTCGAGAGTTGAATTACGACGTTGATGAAGATGAGACTAGATCAGGTGACTGGCCGCTTCTAGTGACATGCAGGTGGTTGACCCTTTGGATCTCACGTGACTTTCCGTGAGACAACAGCGGCGGGGAAAAACTCTGTCAGATTCGTAGATTTCTGCTAATTAATAAAGTCTAACTAACATTTATGATCGTAGATCGACTTCAATACTATACATCTATATATTTATAAATATACCCCATCCAGTCCTCCGCGCGGGGCATCATCCGGCTGTACGGCGTCGGACTTAGCGCCGGTGGATTGCTGACTTATGCATCACTAGCATGTCTCGCCCAAGTACCGGAAAAACAGGAAAAGTACGGGAAGTCGAATATTTCAAGGATAATCCCAGTTTAAAAGATCAACACACGGCTGACCGAGTTTGGTGCCCACTTTCTTCTCAATATATTAACATCCCACATGTGCATGTCTCATATTTTCAAGCCACAGGCACTCGAAGAGGAGGAACGCTGCATCGTGGCTCCCTCCTACTTGATCTTAAGCACCTGGGTTACGTACCTAGGTACTCCGAAAGACATTTCCGTGAGCTCTATCAAGGACATACAACTCGCGATATTGTGAAACTCCGGAAAAGTGCTGTAAGTAGTTTCGTTCGGCTTAGAAGTCATGTATAGGAGGCCCTTATGCAGAACAAACGCCTATCAATGGAACTGAAGGTGTGGGTATAGTGGTTCATGCGATTGGCATTTTTAGCAACAAAAGCAAATCAAATCCGGGATTTTTCACACAACAGTTTCGCTGTTGCCCGTTGTTGATACTTATATCGTGGCGTCCGAAAAAAGACCTCGCCTCTAACTGAGACCTGAATAAATCCTCGTATACCGATTCAAGTACCTAGCCACAGATAGTTTAGGGGATTATAGGTATACCTATGCTAGGCTCTTACCTAACCTCTTGTTAGGTCAGCTCACTGCATATGAAAATGTCAAGTAACCAACATGTAATACTCAGCCTACATGAGAAAGGCACATGCTATTCAACCTCCTATCATACTTTGACAGCCCTATGCTGAAATGACGTGTTTCGTGCCTGGATGAGTATTGAGTATAGAAGTCGACCTTACGAAGCTTCCACCACCTCAGAATTCGTAACTACATCCAAATAGGGGGACGAATCACGTGACAAATGAAATAGGGGTTGCCAATGCTCCGGCTCGAGCCGCCTGGATTCTATGTCTGGTATTCCACCTATTACTACATCCACGCAGCTAGTGAGGCCGCGCAACCCTTTATGCGTCTAACCCAAGCCATTCTATAGCTTAAGCTCAAGCTCAAGCCCAGGCCCAAGCCCTAGCCCTAGCTCAAATCCAACTCCTCGATAACACGAGGTTCGGATCCAGATCCAGGCTGTGATCCAGATTGTGATCCAGGAGTCAAAACGCCATCCAAATCACCAAACTTCTCCCTCAGGAACTCCTGTACCTCCGGGTTCCCACCCAGTCCAGCCAGCAAACCCTTAGCATCCCCCTCGATCTTCAAACCCTGCAGTCCCGTAGCCCTCGAGAGCGCAACGTAAACCTGCCCCTCCTCAAACGCGCGCGACAGATTCACAATCACGCGATCGAGCGTAAGACTCTGACTCTTGTGAATAGTCATAGCCCACGCCGGCGCGAGCGGGATCTGCGTGCGGATGAGCAAGCTATACGGCCTCTCATCGCCGAGTTCCGTGATGGAGCAGTCCGCGTAAATAGTGCGGACCAATCCGTTGTGGAAGCGGACGACGGGCCACGTCTTGTATTTCGCGCCGGGGTCGTCGATGAACTTCCGGATCATCTTCTCCTTGATGTCCGCGCGCTCGCCGAACAGCTTGTTCTCCGGCTCCTTGCCCCCGGGCCCGTTCCTGGCTTTGGGCAGCTTGAGCTTGTCGAATTTTTCGAAGCCGCAGATGATGCCTTGGCTGCCATTGCATAGACCCATTTCTAGGTCTAGGTTCACGAGAAGCACGACGAGCATGCCCTGTTTCAGTTGCACGCATTCATCAAATCGGTGGTCTTCGAGGGCGCGTAGGGGTCCATGGGTTTGTGTCGTCGCGGCCTTTCGCATTCCTTTCCAGCCGAGGTGAGGGTGATTGGGCTGCCAGATAAAGTCGTCTAAGCACCAGTAGGTGTGATTTAAAGTTTTGAGTCTCTCGAACTCGCGTCTATTGACGTTAGCTACCTCTTCACGAGTAGCAAAAAGTTTGGTCGCATGGTGAACCATGCACTTGTGGTTCATTAAGAGTTCAGTATCGTCCAAGCTAAGCATTCGTCCGATCCTACATTTCTGGAGGATACGGATGAACGTCTCGTCGTTCTGTCGGTGGATGGTATTTAGGTGAACGTGAACGAAGTTGCACTCCTGCCATGCCTTGCTCCGGAAAGCCCACTTATCTTCATCGCGGTACTCGCCGTGTCGTTTGCAAACGTGGACCTTGCCGTCGGGAGTTATCCTCTCGGCAAGTTCGAATCCACATTCGATGCAGTGTTGGAAAGGCCTCACGGGGGGCAATTGGCAAAAGTCGCCGGTAACAACCACCTGAACTCCTCCAAAGGCGGGTTGCTTAGAAAGTTTTGGGTCCCGTCGGGCTTCCTTCATTACCTCGTTCAATCTCTCGAAATGCAAGTTTTCCACCATACTGATTTCGTCGATGACAAGAACATCGGTGTCCTTAAACCGTTTATAAACAAACGTTCCGTGTGCCCCGCCTCTTAGTTCGTCTAGGGTGCGTTTATGATGATCAGGAGTCCAGCCTGCGTAAGTCCAAGTAGTAGACCCATTGACTTGCAAGGCTGCGCGTCCGGTGGGTGCGAGAATACGCACATTCTTCCTCATTTCTCGGAGGCGTGCGGTAAAAGCCTTGAGAACGGTCGATTTACCGCAGCCGGCCGAACCTGTATAAAAGACATTCTGGCCGCTTGTTATCAAGTCGACAAGACGAGCTTGCTCCGGGCAAAGCTTAGGTTCAACGTTGTTGGTGTGTGGTATTGCCCTATTCTGGTTTGGTTGGTCGGGTTGGGTTGAATCCCAGTCGGGATAGGAGGATGATGGCGGCGTCATGATCTGAGACGAGCTTGTGGGGTCGTCATCGGGGGTATACCAACTTGGACCCAGCCTTGACGAGAGCGCTGAGGACGGGGGCGGGGGCGGTGAAGATGAGAAGTGTGCTCCCAGCTGAGAAGATGGCTCCGCTATCGGATGCATACTCGAACGCTTCTTGAGGGCAGATTTCGTCTGAGCTTTAGTAGTACGCATAGATTTAGCAGACGATATTGGTTTCCTAGCTGATCGTTGGTTGATCGCTTCTGCCTTGCTCGTCATGGGGGGATGCGGAGTGTCCCCCCTCTTAGTACGCGGGGGAAGTTCTTGGGTGTCGGTAGCTGTGATAAGGCCTTCATCGTCATCACTAAGTAGGCTGATGACCTCTACCTCGGGTTCTTGTATTTTTCGCCGCTTCGAGCCAGGTGGAAATGCGACGCTAGATAGTAGGCTGGTGCCTAAATCTGGTCGAGACGATGAATATGTACGAGTTAATCGAGTTGGTTGGACGAGTGTAGGAGCTCTGTAGTCTGGGTGAAACGGATCGGAGAAATATGGCTTAGGCGAGGACGAGTCTTGAGTAATTGGTTGTCCTCGATGTTGCGGTAGGGAGGGTAAGTCGTCTTCTACTTCACTGGAAGGATGAGCCCTACTAAAGCTCTTCCGCCGCTTGCCTGGAGTTACAATGGGCATGGTGTGTTCTTGCCCAAATATTGAACCCACTTAGACATGTTCTAGAAGTTGCATTCGATAGGCTCCGAGACTAGTATGCACGTACGTGCCGAGTGTGACAGTTCCTTCTACCCGCAGGTAAAACTTGAGGGAGGGAAGCTTGACGCGCTTTCCCACTACGCGTTTACAATTAATTATGGGGCCGGATATCCACAGCGCCGGGTCCGCTGGAGCAAACGTTACCGTCCAGCGTCGTTGGGCAACGAGACAAATAGGCACCGAACAGGCAGCACAATGATTTACGTTAGATAATATAAAAATTCAAAGACATTGTCTATTTTGTTTGGGATCTAGAATTCATGTGAGAGACATTTTTGATCAATCAAAAGCGCAGGCCCATGTTGTTCCAGGAACCCCCTAAAGCTCCTTGGATTTCATTGGCTGCCATCCTTGTAGGGCTGCTACAAAAGGCATATACTGCACCTTAAATCGGATTCTTATAGGCCATCCTTTAGTGGATGCATCACCGGGATCTTCTAAATATCACGATCTCTTCAGGGCATAGGCATAGGCATAGGTGACCTAAGTTGCAGAGATTTAGTAGATGCAAGAATAACTACTACAAGCATACTAGGTAGGCACATGAAAAGGGATCTAGTATCTTCCTAAGGTAGCGAATGTACAATTCAATCACATCATTGGAAGCCATCTGGTTTTTTATATAATTTTACTTTATTCTCAAGTATGATTTCTACCTAACACGGCGCTACCTGTACACCATCCATCGAACCGCTCACTGAGCATACCTTACCTTTCTTTCCTCTTTCCCCTACACCGGAGCCGGATTACCCCTACTACCGATCCTATAAATCTAGACTATACTCTCTTAATTGTTGTCGTCCCTTCGTCGTGAATAACTTGCGTTGATCCTCCACTCATAAAAGAGTATAAATCCAACCTCCTCGCTCGGAGACTGCTCTCAAAACAAAGTAAAAGACAAAAATAAAAGTGATAATAAAAAAATACCGACATGTAGAATAGTACACACGGTGTTTCTTGCTCCACAAACACCGATTTATCCCTGGACGCCTCGATAAACTCCCCTAAAAAGGAACGTTTAAAAATGATTCAAGAATGAAGAAAAAATGACAATCCATACATCCAGTTGATATCCCGGTCAAAAGACCTTTGCATATCCCGGTTCGAAGTAGCCCAATATGCGGGTCCTTCGTATGGGCCAAGTTACATAGATGATATCCTTATAATTTTTTTTCTCCTCGCAGATGCAATGCCTCGCTAAATTGGTACGTCGTATATGCTTGCACCAATGCTATGATGTATAGATGCTAGGCATTCGTGCGAATAAATGTCAATGATATATGTAAGTAAATAAGTCGTGTTGTTGCTGTTTGTTGCAGTCGTTGTTGTAACTGAGTGGGGGGATCGCGAGCCAAGATGCTGAGGCGGGCCCTCGTATTATGAGCGCCGTCCCGCCGTTACTACCTTAACCCACTAAAGTCTACCTCGGCGTTCATGTGACTGAGGCCGAGATTCATCGATACGTTTTCTGAATTCGCTCGTTGAAGTGCGTGGAAATCGCCGACGGTCCTCGGTATTTGAGATGGTTGATGTTGATGCTGCTGATGCATGATGAAGCTGTTCTGTCTTTGTGGCGGTTGTCGGTGCAGCATATTATTCATCATACCAAATTGTGGATTCTGGGCTATGTTCTGTTGTTGACCCATATTTGCAATGTTCGTGGGTTGATTCAAGGCGTGACCAAGATTCGCGTGCATGTCGGTCTGCATCGGGTTACCCACGTTGTGGTTCTGGTTCATGTTGTGTGACGCCAGGTTGTGGTGCTGATGCGCATGCGGATGCGGGTGCGGATGATGGGGTTGCTGTGGGTTCAGTGGGCCTTGCTGGCTGAGTGCATGTTGTTGCGACGACTGTCCCATCGGGCTCATTATATCGGGGATGGAATTGAAATCGGATCCGTGGTATTCCGCGTTTCCGGGCGACATAATCGGTGGCGAGCTAACCATAGGGAAGGGTGATTTCATATCATCACCGCTGTTCGAGTGACCCGAGTCCGTTCCGATATCCTGGATGTGCTGCATGCTGCCTGGCGTGTATGGCTCGGTCTTGAAGTCCGTCATCATCGGAGGCTGAGCCATACCGGCATTACCAAATCCATCAAAAATATCAATGTTCTGCATGCAGGCGTTTTCAGGCGCACGTTGGAGTATGGGGTTGGCCAGGCGAGGCAAGATGTCGTGGACCTTGTTCATGAGAAGCGGTAGGAAATGGTGGTCTCCATTACGAAGGACTGACAAAAGCTGTAAGAGTGAGTTAAGTTGTTCTCGAGGCCCCATGCTGAATGGGTCACCAGAGGAAGGCATTATCGACAAGACGTCAATAAGAGCAGATGAGATATCTAACAACTTAGCAACCATGGGCAATCCGATTAATTCGTTGCTGTGGGTCGAAAATTGCGATGTCATAGACATCAAGTCCCGGGACATATCGATGGGGTACTGCATTGGCATCTGTTCTTGGCTGCCCTGAGGGACGCATCCGTTTTGCATGCTTAGATGCCAAGTAATCGTTTTAAGCCATTGCTGATTCGCTCGCTGGTCGGAGTCCTGAACGTTCATGTATGGCGGAATCATGTCTGAAAATTGCTTCTGTAGAGCACTGAGGTAAGAGGGAGATGACTCAGCACGAGTCTTGTTCCATAGGCTAAGGAACACATCATCGAATGGTCTAAACAGGTTTACCAGTAGAATGTAGCCATTCAATTGAGGGGCCAAAGGATCTGACGGGTCATCGGTCATCGTCGGGAGGTTGATAGAAGCCTGGAGCGTCAAAGGTCGTCCACGCTGTAGAGCATATGCCCTTTAAAATCCAAGTTTTAGCATCACTAAACATGTTATATAATTCATGGGGAGAATTTTTACCTTTCTGTCACAAACAAGAGCCAATAAAGGCGTCGTCTTCGCGAAGCCTCAATGTTGTCATATTGTAGGTAACTTTCCTCCTTGTTCATTCCAATAATATGGGCTAAAGTCGTAGCCTCTCGGAGATAGAACCACGCCTTGTCGTGCATGTCGAGGGCGTAGTGAGAGCAGAAAAGGAAGTAGCTGGTGCAAAGGCTGTTGAGAGTCGGCGATTCCTGGTAATCGCATCCTTTTCGAACTCGGATTGTTTCTTCGATGAGAACCATGCCAGAAGCGATATTGGCTCCGGGCAAATGTTCGAGGAGAGGGTCAGCACCGGGTACGTTCATTCCAGGCTGGAACATCATCCACGCGCAAAGCGAGGTGATTAAACAATATGTGTCGAGGCTCTGCTCGAGATACATCGACTGCTGTTCGAGTCTTTGTCGATGAAGAATCGGCATGATCGGATACATATTGGCGAAGAAGAATTCGATGCATTCTTTCGCCATCTCGCTGGCGAGTAAGCCAGGAGTAGGTTGTAACGTAGGGCTGCATTGGGGGCTGGTGAGTCCGTTCAATCGGCTCTGGACCTTTGCTGAGAGACTGGTTTGTCGCTGGGTTTCGCGTAACTCGCTGATGACCTTCGCCCTCGAACCTTTAGGTCCTTTCTTCTGTGGTATCGCATTGTACGTGCAGGTCAATTGCGCTGATGCGCAGTTACGGCACGGGTTAATGCCATCGCACTTAACCTTTCGTCGATGGCATGCATCGCAAGCCCTCTTCACGGCCTGCGACATTTTGGCGTCCCTATACTCGAGTCTACCGAAGAGCGGATAATTCCAACTTCCAAGTTTCGACAATCCGACGCAGTCTTATTATGCGCCGGCTCGCACGTCACACGTCGTCTTCTTGAATATTTCCAAATCCAGCCTCAGCAGTCTGCAATCTTTACAAGGCTCGTGTGTGGAGAGCGAAACCTGGGACACGGCAGTATTTGCGGAGAGAATCTGGAGTGAAGCAATTGGACAAGCGTTGTTTAATCGGCCCGTCGCTGAGAGAAAGGCGGAGGAATCACGTTCATTGGGAAAAACGCGGGGATTCAGCGTCCGGGGTCGTCGAAGGGGTGTGGGCGACCTCCTTGTCACCAGCAGCAGAGAGATGCGATGTCGAAAGAGCGCAGCGAACAACTTTGGTTACGATAGTCCAAAAAATGAGAGAGTTTGGAAGAGGAAGAGAGAAGAGAGATCGTCGTCGAGGCAATTCACGACAGTACAACAAAAAGAAAAAACTGGAATGGGAGAGGAGGCGAATTAGGCCAAGGGCAAAGAAAAAGATGGGGAGACTGGAGGGAACGGACGGATGGGATGATGGAACCTGTGGAATAGCGCTGGACGCTTGGCTGGACGCTTAGAGCGAGGCGGGTTAGCCAGGTTAAGCTAGGACAAAAAGGTCAAAAAAAGATCTCGAGGAGGGTTCCCCGGCTAGCAGTTGAGAAGCTTGGAAGGGGGAGAGGGAAATGAGAGCGGCTTAAGGGCCCTAAGAAGGCCTAAAGCAGGGCACAGAGGCAAGAGTTCAAGACAGCAACCTTGAAAACACACTGTGAGTGGCCGATGCTACTATGCTGACTCGGGCTAGTATATCCTAAAGAGGTAATCGTCTCCGGCGAATGGTCGTGTGCGCTGGTATATGAAATGAGTAATAGTAATATCAAGTAAAATACCCGAACTCGAGACGGCAGCCAACGCTAGTACTCTTTTGTTATTGGCGACTACTTGGCAGATCGAAGACCGTCGAGAGCCGGCACTGTGTGGCTTAGGGCGGGACCGGGGGGGACTAGGCGGGACTGGGGGGAAAGACAATGATTTGAAAGGACTGGATTAACTGATTTTTAATCTGCGAGTCTTGTCTCGCAGCCACCGATCGTCCCCAAGTTTAGCCAGTTTAGCAGTGCGTTGTAGGTAGGTAAAACTGTCCCTAAACTCGGAGAGGAAAGCTGTCCGAATGGTGACGAAGCAACAACATGATACCTACATATGTATATGTTATTGTATTTGTTTTATGTTAAAGCATTAAATATAATAATTTCACGAAGAGCGGGATTTACGAGAATCAATTGGCCAACACTCCGTCAAAATATTGAGAATATTGCAGCAGTTAAACAGATCACAGACATACCTTCTATAGTGTAGCGTACTGTGTAAACATTAACAGTATTAGCTACTACCTAGTAACTCCAGGGCTATTGTAGCGGATGAATTCGAGTCTCCAGAGCTCAGGTGGGCTTGAGACCTGGGGAATGGAATTGTTACTGCAAGGATGCTGACGACTAACCCCCCTAGCAAATTGAGAAAGGATACACGCAAGGTACCGTACTTTGAATTGCTGTGGTCCGCTTGAAAGATGTAACATATGTGTATCATAATAGTTCCTGCCCTATGGGGTTTTCGTTGCACCGGTGTTCTGTGTTATTTTTTCTTTTCTTTTTTTGATACGTGCTGTCTCTCCTTCCAAAGCGGAATTGCTACAATCCCATTAGGTTGAACAATGGTTTGCGATTTAGCAACGCTAATATGCATACCTATCTCCAAATAGATTCAAGAAAGCCATTCGCATAGTCTTCTTAGACCACAACAACAGTTTGCACTATTAGCGACTACTATCACCGAAAAGTTACGGACGAGTCGTTAGACGAAATCAAATTAGGCAATCCATGCTACGCGATATTGATAGTATCTAAAAAGGATTTGATGCTGCTCCTGTAACCATTCCCGTTCCCGTTGAGGTTGAACGAAATATCGCCTACTCCGTTGTTTCCTATGTTTGTCTACAGGGCAGGGCTGTGTTGAAGGGCAATCCGACGAGGCAGGCAAGCAGCCTGTTCCTCCACTCTCCTTACGTACATAACAATAAGAGGCTGACCGCATATACAAATTATGGTTCTGCCTCAAGAATGGAGAAGAATGGGGAATACCGAATTTTGAAATGACCGCAAAATTACGGGAGGATTATCCAAGTGCCAGTGTCGCAAGAAAAACGCGATTTTGCCGTGACACTTCATATTGGATATGCTTGAATGGAATGTCCGTCTGCATGGAACCAATCGCTAAACAGTCGCTAAACATTCTTCTTAAGCACCTAACAAAAACAAAAGCACTTCGCCCGCTTCGTCCTGTCCTATGCAAGCATATCAGGCGGTTTACATTGATCGCTTGCTTATCCGTCCGCTGCCCACTGCCCAGTGTTCAATGTCCGTGCCGATAGGCAGTTGATGCGATAGAGTTAGCGAATAACTTCGAGTTATGCTGATGCGTTTGTGGGTGTTGTGTGGGTGTTCAGGGCGATCTCCCGCCTTTCCTGATGAGCCAAAAATAGCCCTAGCACTGCGGGTGCTCAGCTGCTACGTTGTATGCAGGCAGTTTGTCTCCTTGGTCTCATTGGTGGAACCGGAGTGATCGCCTACCATCGTTTTTTGCGTGCAACCTACCTGCGCATATACACGAGGAAAAACGGTATGGAATCGTTGGAATGTTCTCGGAATCTTCCCGCGCATCCTATCTCTTATGAAGCTGACATCTCACACACTTCGAAAGAGATTATTAATTATAGTTGAGAGTCAACACTATACATACTACAGCCTCAAAATACGTATATCTCTGTGTGTGCTGTATTAGTAACTTCAAGAGTTATGTAAACCTGCCCGAATTATTATCTAGCTGTACGATCATCGTAGGGCTAAGGCTAGTTGTGGATAGGTGCTCGCCATCCATGTCTGGTGCTTTTCTGGAAAGATCTCCTTTCCCCTCCACCTTACGACCATCATCTCATCGATCATCGTGACACCGATAGCATGGATTAGCTTTGAAACGGCATCAGATTGAACCAAAAGACTCTAATAAAAACCCCAAGTCGAGATTCGAACCAGAAAAGATATCGAAAGGGATAGCATCGAGCCATAGAGCGTCAATGCATAGCATCAAATCGTGCAAGACATTGGCGGTCGGCTTTGCCCGTCTGACTACTTTACGCACATTACATATTTATATTTTAAGGAATACCCTCGGTGAAGATCATCCTGGATGACTGCTAAATCTGATTTCCGAAGGTCAAGCAAACCACCCTTCACGAAACTCCAACAGCCAATTCCAGCAAGTCTTCTCCGTGCCTGGCCAACACGCCTAAACTAGATTCGATCGAGCAGGGGCCAATTTGGACCAAATTAAAGAATCAAGCCATCGTATTAAAAGATAGTATCAAGGCACCAATTGACAATTAACAACGTTTTCTTGATATCCTCCTAGAGAATGTTTGCTTAATTATAGCAAATATACCTACCTATACCTTAGAGGCATCATCCCCTAAACTAGATACCTAGTATCGTCATCGCTGATAAATGTCAATTCGACTTTTTCAGCTCATCTGCTTGTGTACGCCACATCTCACCACGTCTGTAATCCCGTTCGACTACGAGTCGTCATCATGATTGATTGTGCTGAACGGGGCGTCGCACAGCAGCTTACTAGAGTAATAAGTAAACGTCTCCCACATATAATATGTATGATACGTGACATTGGCAAACATGGATGACAATCCGCCAGAACTACATTTTATGCTCATAGTGCGAGACATACGGTACGCTTCAGCCACAGGTTCTTTGTGCTTCCCAACTACCGGAGGAGTCGCTGTCGATTCGCAAATCACAAGCGACAGAGGGACCTTTGCCTGCCGAGGTATCCATTTCTGTCGTCGGTAAAGGCCAAAACACTGTGTTCCCCTAGGACTGCCGAAATCCGAAGGAGATTTATTTTAGACGATCGAATTCATCAGTAGTAGAAGGTAAAACTAGCATTCCGTTGCATCGTGTCATCGTGTTATCGTGAATTAGAGCCTCCTTGTACTTTCGTCGTTATCTCTCTCATCACGACATCGCGCGACAGACGAAAAACCTCGTCTCACATGGAAAAAAAAAAAGATTCCATTCATCTTGCTAGAACTCCGACTAGACCGTAACGGTGTAGGTGGAGAAAAAGTCCAAGCGAACAAGCGAACCCCAGCTTTTCTTCCTCATGCTTAAACCTCCCTTTTCCCCCTTCTCCCCCGCAAAATAAAGGCCAAACTACCCATCTTAGTACCAGCCACATGCCAGTAGTAAGCTTGTTCATTTCGCTATCGCACCATAAACAATTCGACCCCATGGGCGCGTCGGTCCGAATAAATACAGGAAGATGCGATGCCATATCTATACCTTTCCCCGGCTTTGCGCATCTTTTGAAACGGGGCCGCTGCCCTGGAATTCTTCTCGACTGGGGAACGGAGTTTATCCACCAATCCCGTCGCACAACAGTAGACAGATCCCTCTGCCGGGCACTTCCAGATGACAGCAATCTGGGGTTCGCTTCTGCGTCCGATCGTACGAAATGACAGTATTTGTCAAATCATAAGCCCTCGATTTCTGATAATTGAAAAAGGGTTGAGGAATACATATCTTCAAACGTACCTACTCAGTGTCTATCACGGTAGTTGTCAAACCATTCTAGAAATATCCCCGACTGTGCCGCTACGAAGCATTTACGATACCTACACCAAATTTCACAACTAACCCAACGCTAATATGAAAGCCTCCTAACTAGAATCATGCATCCCACATCAAGCTAACCAACAATCTACGATCTGACACCGGATCGTACGAGATGTAAATCACTTGAAATACGTGTTTTCATAGGCTCACTATAGGAAAAAAGGGGTAACTAAGACGATATGCCTCTAGACTCCAAGATAGGCTCATAAGCATGTGGGTTAGGTATATGTGATACAGATATAGGTCAAACCTATACCTACTCGGATTAGTCCAAGTTTCCGGTATCCTCAATATGGACTAACAAGGAGCAAGAGCTCCTAGGAAACCGGCAAATTCCTTCTGATCTCAAGGAGGCTCCAAGATGTGCACGTCTAGAAGCTCGTCTACATATCTCTATCTGTCGTAGATCGAAGCTAGACGGCACCTAACAACCGGACTACCAGGTATCAGTTAGTATAACTATCTCGCTAAGCGAAGTCCCCATAGCATCCCCAGTCCGCTTGCAACTCTTCCAAGTTGTCACTTCCATACGGTGAGATTTTCGGTGTGATATGCCTCTTCCGTGCGGTTTGCAGGTGCATGCGGCCTACGAGCGATTTTCAGCTGCGACGACTCATCCCGCGTATTGTGACCTCCGGTGCCAGCTGGCTTTGGAGAAGCGCATCGATGCGCCGTTGGAGCGCCCATCCCCATGGGTGTTGTGGGTGGTTGAACCTACCCCGTGATTTCCGTGACCTCCGACCACGATCTCTGCCCAACTCCGCCTCCCTTGTCCAGTGGATTCTCGCGTATCGTGTTGGCGTCTTAGCAGCATATGCCAGGCTTACATACCTACTAAAGTGTATAAGATCGCAGCCGATTCCGCCATACCCTTAGACTCGGCACCACTCGGTCGATTGGGTACCTGCCTACCAACCTACTACCTACCTACCTAGCAAGATAGATTAGCAGCCTCCATCCGTGACATTTCCCCCCCTCGGCGGTTCTTTGCGCTAGCCACGCAGGGCGTGCCTGAGTACCCCCGAAGCTATACTCTGCGCGCGCGGGCCTATAGAATAACATTCTTGTTTTAAGTCTATGCGCAGCCGAAGGCGTGCCCTGCTACCTTCGGACCGGAACAAGATACGAGCGCATATCAATGGGGTATCGATTCTTACATTCGCGAATGCCTTACCCGATGTGGCTTGCGCTGAATAGAAGCTTGCAGATGACATAGACGAAGCGTTTAAGCGATATTGGAGAAGAGAAATGACGCCGACGAGTTGGTTCATGGTGGTTGCATGTGATATGTGCTAGATAGGGGAGTGACCCTCGCTACGGCTTGGATGGATTCCAAAGAAGCCGTTCTTGGTCAATTCGGCCTAGCTTAAAGCAATCGTCCGATTATTTGGACAGGCAGATGGCGAAGTGTCGTCAGCGCCGATGAGATCTAGCGGTGGCGAAATAATTAAGGGGTTAGGTGTTTGGGAGGTTGGGTTATGGCCATAGAGCTATGGCTTACAATCTCTTCAACCCTAGCTAGAGCCCTATGCATGAGTCCCGTTCATTCTGGTTTTCGTGGCGAAAGTGTTAGTATGAGGTTTATTTGGTCGTTCGGCGAGCTTCGAATTGGACAGGTTCTAGATACCTGGCATAACCTTGGTAGTGAGATGAGACGTAGCTGAAATATGAGGTATCTTAAAGCATTATTTACAAAGCAGTATTATCAAAATAGCCTAGGTTATTGTTAAAATACTCATTGCAGTAGATTCTCTAGGGAAGCATAAGAATTACTTCTTGTCGGCGTGATTTAAGTGTCTGAACCCGGTGTGAATTCCTCCTTGCCGTCTGTAAGAAAAGCCTGAATACTAAGACTACCTACCTACCTACCTACCTAGTATTATGATACCTATTCCGCCGTTTAAGAAGGGTATTAAATATATTAGGCTTGCATAATAGTATTGTCATAGCTTGGAAACGTCCTCACATCTTACGAAGCTATAACGCTGTAACTTGACATTGAGCAAACGTATCACTCTTCACTTCACTAGGTTAATATCATAGGTCTTGCTGTCTACTTACCCACATACCTAGTAGGTACTAAGTGCTGAAGTTTCTTATGAAGTATAGTTGTAAGCCCCAAGCCCTTATACTCATAGTTGGTCAGTAAGGTTTGAACTCACTTCTCTTATGCACCCAAGTGAAAGAGTCACCTTGATCTCAAAGACGAACAGGATAAGTCGTTTCCCCTTTCATCTCGCTACTATGCAAGTGAGAATTAGTATGATAACAATTTAATAAGCATGGCTCGCGTAGCGGTTAATTCCAAATGTATAGCATAGAAGAACCTACAAATCTTGGTAGACAGTATAGTAGATGTCTGTCGTCTCCCTTTTTTTGTATAAATCAGAACTTATCTTCCCCTTAGCCCCTATCTTACAACTAACTTATGTTAATCATATATTAACCATATCTTAATTCCCAAGATGGAATAAAGCAAAACACATGAAGGCTTACCATATTTTGCACCGATCAAAGAGACCTGAGGATAGGTTTACCAGGCTTACCGAGAAAGATGCGAATGGGTTCATGACCTACGACGTCTGGAATTTATACCTACCTACTAATAAGACTAAGAACTATGAAGATCTCACAATCATAATACTCATCATTGGAAGTGCATAGGGAGGTGACTAAAAATGAGATTGAAGTCATTATGGTATTGACCTAGGTACCTATTTATGATTTAGGTAGGTAACTATCAGTAATCGTTTTGCTTTGCTTATGCGTGATCAGGTACTTTAACGCAAGCATACTTCACGAGAACTCTATGAGCCCGGTAATCAGCCTGAATTTACGATATCTTCTCCTGTGAATAGAAGTCCAATAGTCGATATTCGGCGGGTGGCGATGTATGGAAAGTAGAAACAGAAAATTTGACTCTGCTCAACACTCTCCTGATGGAACTTCCGTTATAGTGAGTATCATTCCTTCAAGACCTCCCCTAATTGAACAACAAGTTAAATTCGTAGTTGTTTTTTCTTGCGAAGATATTCTCTTCTCCCAGAAACGAGATAAACGTTGAAATCACCTATCGTTGCCGTTCGCGCATACATCTTGAGATTGGCATCACTCCATACATTACAACTCTCCCACTGTCAAGACTACCAACTTTTGACGAAATAAACAGAAAGGCATTACTTTAAACAAGCTTGTCATGGAAAGGAGGCTAAGACTCATCGACGTAGTAAGTCACTGAATTACTATAATTATGAAGTTATATCTTCTCTATCTAGCGAGTTTGGTTCCAAACAATACTTAATTACAAAGGACGAAGCACTTATATATGACATGAAAAGGCTCCTCTATATTAATCCCGTTCACTTCCACATTCCTTCCATCGAAATTCAAGAGCCCCCGCGTTCAGTGAGACTACCAGCAACGAATGGCGACACATCGCCACCACCTGGGTGCAGCGGGTTCTTTGAGTCGCCGCTTTTACCCCTCGCGAGCGACCACTCTGATAATTGAGCATAATCGTTGTTATCGAGTCGAGTTTCGCCGACGCTCTGTTGTGCAGTAACCCTCGTATTGCTGCCACTGCTGCCGTGGGAGCGACGGAAAGTGAGGGACACCAAGTGAATAACAGAAGCCGAGACCTTAGACAGGTGCAATTTGGCGACTAGAACCGCGAGAGTCGGCAGGCAGGCGGCCACGATGCCAATGGCGATTTCGCAAAAAGACCATACTCCGGACCATACCTGATTGTCTAATGACGAGGTTAATGAAGACTGAAGTAAGGGGCGTTGAGGATAAAGTGGTAGGTACTCACAACTCGGATCACCCGGCGGGGCCTGCGCCAGAGCGACCACGCGCACGATACCAAATACGCACACCACGCCGCCCAACAGGAAGATGCCGCAAACCTGGAACCGTTGCGTAACCGTTAAACGGAGAAGGAAGATATGGCGAATGGGCAACGCCAATATCCCGACGTCGGTCACCACATTAATGATGCTAAGCACGTTAGCGCACTGCTGAGCCGCAGAGAGGATGCAGACTTACCCAAGAGTAGTAAACGGCGGCAGCGTATCGATGCACTTTCCCGGCACGCCGGTCCACATGGACGACAGCGGAATGCACTCGAAAGCGGTGACGAAGATGAGAGCGAGACTATAGGCCACGATGAAGATGCCGAAGCCCCACGAGATGTAGAAAAGCCTCTGTATGGGGAAGAAGATGCGGCAGTAGAAGCATAGCACGGAGAGCTTGGTTAAGACCACGCAGATTGAATAGGCCACGACACATGTCACATATCCCTGAACAAAACCCGGCGTGTTGGTGACGAAGATGATGTGTTTTCCCTCGCCAAAAGAGACCTGGAGCCAACCTACTATGGCGTAGGTTGTTAGCGGCGCCAGCGCCGCAATGATCAGCCAGTCGTCGTGGCCGAACCGCGTCTTTCCCGCCTTGCGAGCCCAGATGCGCAATCCCACGAAGATGTAAGCTAGAGCTAGTCCCGCGGCGTTGGACGCTATGAGGCTCGGTTGCAAGCTATCACTCGCGTGCTCTTCGAAGTACTCGATCTCTTCCGGTGTTAGCGACATGTTGGATACCTAAACAGAACCAACAGAAGAAGTTGTTACGGGGCGGTCGGAATCCGAGAAAAGGTCCTGTGGCGGACCACATCAAAAGATTTGCTGTGGCTCTTTGGCTGTTGGTCATGTATAGTATATACACTGACTTTACTGACTTAAACCCCAAATATCAATCTGACAATCTAAGATTGAATTTCGCTACCTCCCTTCGCCGACGATTCGAAAGGTTAAAAACGCCACTCAGCTGGATCGCCATCGCCCAAATGAAAAAACCTCGTTCCAGAACGAATCCTCGACCAGTCGTTGGCCGGCTCCGCGGGGAGCTGGCACGGATGCTGACATGACCGGGGGAAAGTTGAAGTGGGAGGGTCGGACAAGAGCTGCAACGTTCGTTCCTTCGTGCGTGATAGGCGTATTACGCTGCAACATGGGGGCGGGATAGATCATGTTTGAGTAACTCCATAGAACTTTTCTTCTTAATCACACACCACCTCACCCTCCTTTCCGTGCCGGAGGAGCAGTTCCCTGCGATACTGTGCCGTACCGTTTTTATGTTGATTACGTACATAAATTTTCTTTCTATGGAACTAAGGAAGAATTACCAAACGCGTGTTCAACATTCGTCGGTATCGTCATCACCTCAGGGCACAATTATAGATGTTAGAATCTTGGCTATTCCCTACTATTCGCTCGCTCGGCATTCTCGGGGTTTAACTCGAATATATGATATCCTATCCCTTGCTGACTAACCTTGCCTACCCTTCCCTAAGTACAAAGCTCTTTAAACGTTGGATGTGCACTATACAATTACCACTCCTGATTGGCAGATAGCTCGCTGTGCCACCACAGAATTAGCGGGCTGGAGTAGACTTTAGCAGTTAAGGGATAGAAGGATTCGCGGAAGCGACCTCCTCTTTCTACCTACTTACTTAACCTCAAGCTCAACATTGAATCGCTAATTGGAAATTTCACTTCTCATCCGCATATACCACTACCTCAAAATACAAGTCACGATGAAGCCAACCGGAGTCCTCATGGTCGGCAGCGTCCCAGGCGCCTCGCCCGAAGAAGTCTTCACACGCCTAACAACCGCGCTCCCCGCCCGCCTCCCCGCCGTCCCGGACGGCGAGACCGGCGACCGCTGGAACTACATCGGCTGGCAACTAAAGCGGTTCCCCGCGATCGCCCGACGCAACGAGCTCGGCGGCACACCCTTGCCCTCCTCCGGCCCACCCCCAACCTTCACGCTCGCGGACATCGAACCCACGGCCTACGACGAAGCCGCGCTATCCTCCTACGCGGAACTCAGACGCCTGCGCCAGCAAAACATAGTCCCGTCAAATGTGCGCTTCCAGATCGGTTTGCCCTCGCCGTATAGCGTGTTAGTCGGACACCTGAAACCCGAAGTCGTCAACGCGATCGAGCCGCTTTACGAACAGCGGTTCGCGGAGACGCTTGACCGGATCGTCGGCGGAATCCCGCATTCCGACGTGGTGATCCAATGGGACCTGTGTTTCGAAATGACGGCTTTGGAATACGACCGCGGTCGGCTGACCGAGGAGCGACACCAAGCGTACTTTTCCGAACCAGGAGGCGTGTTAAAGGGACTCGTGGACCGGGTCGTCCGACTAAGCTCACATATCCCGCAAGACGTGAAGTTAGCTTTCCACCTGTGCTATGGCGACTTACGCCACAAGCATTTCATCGAGCCGGAGAACACATCCCTCCTAGTCGAGCTCGCGAACGCGTTACTCGCGCACAAGACCATTTCCCAAAGAACAGAATGGATCCACCTACCCGTCCCGAAATCGCGGACAGACGCAGCGTACTTCGCGCCCTTAACCGGCCTTAAGCTCAGTACATCCGGCTCGACGAGGGCGCCATACGTATATCTCGGCGTCGTACACGCGAACGACGAGGCAGGGACGAAGAAGCGCATCGAGACGGCGCAGGCCACAGTTCCTTTCCCATTTGGTGTCGCGACGGAATGTGGCTTAGGACGGACTCCGCCTGAGGAGATCGACAGTATCTTACGGATTTGCAGGGAGGTTACTGCGGAACGGCCTGAAGAGAATCTATAGGCGTGTTGGTGGCACTACTGGGGTAAGGGAATTAGTGTGCTTAGGTTCCGGTTCCTTCAGCTGTCAGCGCTATTGGTATCGCGCTAATTGCACTCTTTCTGTATTGCTAGGTACCGTAAGGTGGTAGTGGTAGCGGGGGCGTCTATCTATACCTACCTAGGTAGACTTTGATCGCTTTACGAGATTTGTTGTATCTAACGGTTGATAAAATACAAGTAAATGGTAAAAGTCCTCGGATATCCGAATGAGAATACAAAAATTATCTTTGGTAATTTAATTTTTTTAAAACATGTTTTAATAGGTATGGTTATTAAGAAAACCTGCTGGTTATTTCATTCAGTGATGAATTCATTCATGTTAAAAAGGTACGCTTCGAGAGGGGCAGGAGGGGCAGCAAATGCGGTGGGATGGTGCGGGAGGTCCCGCAGCGGGTCCTATGGGCGATCATAAGGCCTCCCAGCCAGCTACGCGGTTTGCTCTCGCGCCGCTTATATGCAGATTCAAGCTGACATGCGTCGTCATCTAATGTCTTATATCCAGACTCCCTTACGCAGTAGCACAAAAGAACAACTGAATTCCGCAGAATTTGGAATTTGCTAGCTTACGTATTAATTTTATTTGTGAGTCCCTAACTCCCTACAGGGGCTGTTAGCGTGTTGATCTACCGCGCTAACAGCCCTGCGATCCACGACGTCGGCACCCCATGAGCCTTAACCGCCCCACCAGACGACCTCGAGAATAGCCAGGGCAGCTCCCTTGGCGGATAGACAGCGAACAGGCCCAAAGCGGGAGTCCGCCTCGGTGAAAATGTCTTGCCATTCGGCCATAGTGCGCAGCCGCGAATTGTTCGTCGTCAACATCAGCAGGTCGATGAAGCTAACATGGTGAAATGGTTCAGTACTTGCACAGACTTGAATGCAACCTTGGGTCTTAGGCACAGAATTTCTAAATCTTAACTCACCAAATCGTCCGCGCAAGTGTGAGGGGTAAGGACCTGGGCGGTGTGCTCAGGCTTTCGTTCACAAGTATTCGCGCCCCCTTATGCAACGCAGGGACCTGTTCCCTTAAGATCCTTACGACGTAGTGGTCCGGCCAGTCATGGAACACCCAGCGGAACAAGTACGCATCCGCGCCCGCGACAGGTTGCGGTGAGAAGAAATCGTGCGGCAAGTACCGAACACGCTCCATCGGCGGTGACGCCTGTTCCGCCGCCGACACGACGTCTGGCATGTCCTCAACCACGAAGTTCAGCCGCGGATGCGCTTTACTGAGTGCGCGGCTAACATGACCGTCCGCGCCCCCGACGTCCACCACCGTGCCTTCGCCGAATATATCCCAATTATAGCCTGTGACAAGATGCGATTCCGAGTATCCCGGCACGCCGGCCGAGTAGAAGCGCATCGCCTTGCTAAACTGCTCAGCTTTGGAAGGTTGCGTGCGCAGGTAGTCGAACATAGTCTTGTCGGTGTTATGTGCCAATGCGAATCCCTACTAGGCATTAGCATCTATAGCTATGATCGACTTTTCTACGCGTAGCGTACCGTGTGATGGGGCTCGCCGTCTTTGAAGCTATCTAGTGCGTCCGCGGTCTATTCGCGAATCATCCAATGGTCAACTCGTTCTAGCTGTCTAGTTCGGCAAATAGGAGGAACACGTACTCTGGCGAAAGAGCCGTAAAACTCGTCAAACGACTGGCCGAGCCCGGCGCGTACGATCTCATCGGAAGCAAGCTTCTTCGACCCCGCGGAATGCGCCACGAACCCCTCCTCCGGCTCCGTGAAGAGACGGTGGAAGGACATGGCGAAGCGCATGATGCGTTTTAGGTCGTTAACTTGTAGGTCCGTAGTCTCAGCTAGCTCCGTGAACGAGATTGTGCCCTCCACAGGAACCTTACGGGCGATGTCATGGCGCGAGATGATTTGTAGGCTGGTGCCATTGTACTACGTGCCTGTTAACTAACTTCTTGGTCCCGTCTCCGATGCATACCTTTGGTAGCATGCAGGCAACAGGCCCTTGTAGCAGGTCTAGCAGCTCTTGAAGAGCATCGATCGCGGTGCTGCGAGCCCGTTCTGCCCGTGGCGAAAGATTCAACGTTATGGGCCCATCCGCGTCGAAAGAGGGGTGCGGTAGGTTATTGTCGTCTAAGTAATCGGTGATAGTGTTGGTGTTGGCACTGATAGTAGCCGCCAGCTGGTCGATTCGTGGAGCCATAGCGATAACGTAAGGAAAGGTGAGGTGACAGGTGACAAGTACAATAATAACAATGTATTATTATTATTCACCAATAGATAGATGAACAAATCCACCTCTTAGTGCATCCCGTTCGCTGAATTTGGATTCCATCACGGCCTGGAGTCGAAAATAAAACCCGATCCGTTGACCGCCCGCCATCTCGTTGCCCAGGCCTGGATCTCGCTGAAGTCGCGGCACTGCCGCCCAAACATGACGTCGGGGTAGTGTCCTGCATAGAAGGGTTCGATACCGATATCTGCGGCACAGACTAGGCTCTGCTGCAGGTAGTCTAGGCAGTGGCCAATATGGTCGGGCTCACGCACGCCCACTCTATTGAACTCCTGCCCAATGGAGGCTGCATATGCCGCGTAATATGCACGTCTAACTGTATACTAATTTCCCGGGCGGTTACTAGACCGACTCTTCATCAATTTGGGTTGGATCTTGCGGGAGCACTTACCAGACAATGCAATTGATGAAAGACGCCGATAACAGAGAACTCAGGAGCTAAGCTGGGATGCTTGACGTATCCGAGGCCATCTGCCGAAGATTCAGCCATGATATGTTGGTCAGCAGCACATTACTCACCTGGAATCAGCTTGTCCCAGTCGGGTTCGTGACTCCCATTGGCTGGAGGTGCGGCCTGCATTTCGGGCTGGGTTAAGACCTGCTGCCGCGACAAGCCAATGGCGGGTACTGCATAATGTAGTGTTACACCATCTGGAATCACGTTTGGGACGGAATGGAAAGGTGCGTACTAGACGGAATAATGTCTGGAAGCGCTGATGGTTGTGCGCCCGCTGCTCCTAATATCCAACCGGCGCCAAAACTGAGAAGACAGAGCAGTGATGTAACGATCGGCACGAGCCAAATATTTCTCGGCCGAGTCGGGATCTCGTCGGTGCCATTCTCGAGCTTCGAGTATCGCGGGCTTCCAAGGCAATGAGTGAACATGGTAGTGTTTGAGATATGAAAGACAAGATCAGAGTGAAGAAGTGGTAGAAGAATGGATTAGGGTATGAAGGAGTACACGTGGAGGCCCATGTAGATTGAAAGTGAACAGGAGGACGAGGGAGCAAAAAGCAAGACAGCAGAACAGAGTACAGATACAGCTTAAACTGGAGCTGTGATAGGAAGTATGGGGGGAGTACCTCTATCGATCCCTACCTAAGGAGTTTAAAGAACGACCGATAGATTCACATCGGTGTGTGATCGAGGTGATATCGGGCTCGTGTAGTATGAATGCGTCGCACTCAACTTCCGTGCCTCAGCCCTACATAAATTTGGCGTTTCTATGAACACCCATCATACAATCAGATGAAGCCAAGGCATGCGATACAACGACCTTGTTCATCCTTTACCACCATCGGTACCCTAGGGTAGTTTGCGGTATTGTCGGCCGATGCTGACGACATCCTTGGAGCAGTTTCTGATTGGAGATATGCAGGACTTATCGAAGGATATGCCCATTTAATCATGTCTCAAGCTGTCAGGGTAGACAGGAATTCCGGCCGATGCAACTCGAATGTAGGTCATGAAAAAGAAATAAGAGAGCTATCAGAAGCAATAAAACAGGGAAAGTCGCATATCCTATTTCATATCTTCTCCCTAGCCGAATGGCACTCGGTTCAGCCCTGCTATGCGTCAGCACGGGTGAACCCGCATCCGCTCTTTCGAGATGGGGGCTATGTCTGGCTATGGTTTTAATATCAACGGGCATTAGAAGATTGGATGTCACCGTTCCCTATCTTCGGTGATAGGAAGATGGCGTCGACATATTGGATCCATCACGCCAGGTAATGTAAAGGAGAACATTTGAATTTGTTAGTCAAATAATCGGTAGTGGCTTTTAAAGTTGTACCCTCTGCGGGTCTCTCAAATATTATCAACCCCCCCACGATTCATCAACGGGGGAAGGCATATCCGAGAAGTTTGTGTAACTTCTTGTGTAACTTCAAGTAATCCAATAGGACGTAGTTAAAATAGTCTTCCTTGGCTCCCAAGCTGGTAGCAAGGATGTACCTAAGCTAAAGGGTCCACATTGTATGACCAAGCAAAGCAAGCTCCACAACCTCCACAGTTGCTTTTTTTAATAATATACCCGGTATTTTGCCCCGCACAGGCGGAGGTCGTTCTTTATTTACCGTCTCTCAAATAAATCAGTCACAAACAGCAGGTCAGAAGAGTTGTGGATCGTCCTATATTGCGGTATAAGTGTAACGATTGTTGTTGTATCCAGCAGCAGTAGCGGTGGTAGCAGCACCGCTACCCCGACGTCACACTGCGCCCACATCTCTCCCAGGTCCTACAGCTTCCGGCTTCCAGCAATGTACTCCGTACTCCATACTCGCCAACTTCAAGACTCAAGCTAGGATGGTGTACTCCCTCAATACTCGTCACCCACAGCATCAAAGTTCACATCCTCGGGACTCTGGATGTTCCGCTTATACTCATCCCCCACAGCGTCAAAGTCGACCGCATCGGGGCTCTGAATGCTTCGTTTGTATTCGTCGCCGACGGTGCTGAAGTCGACAGCATCTGGGCTCGTTACATCTACGAAGGTAATTTTATTAGTTAAACAAACAATTTCTTCATATACTAGGAAAATCATACGGCTTGAACTTAGCGGCACCGCGCCGGCAATGGAAAGGAGACTCAGCAAGAGCGTGCAGATTAAACGCATGTTGAAGATTTCGTTGACGGTTCGAATTGTGTGTTTAGAGAGTTGGTTTGCAGGATATGGCATTTGTCGATATCGTCTGTGTCGGGAATTTAAGAGGCTTAGAAGTCAGGTAGGTTAATATATGGGGTTTAGGCCCAAAATTTAGGTAGTACAGTAGGACTACGATCCATTCCCTTTGCTCAATATCTCAGGGAAGCCCACCAAAGCCTTAAGGGCTACAGTGACCCAAACGAATAACCCTGAGAGTTGTAGCACAGCGTATCATTTATTTTTGACGGGCATGTGATTGGTGTCGTATACGCCCAGCAGGCAGCTCTTTAAAACAAGAAATGATATCGCAGCCAACACATGCAGGTAAAGTGGACGATATTGTGATACAATAAGCTAAGCCTACTACCTACCATAGCGGCAAAATGTGTTTTGGCATAACGATTGTTTACTGCGAAATAACGGTAAGCTAGAGCTGCCAACGGTTGTTTGTCTAAAAACGATTGCTGAAAGTGGGCCTGGCTTTTTGGCCAACTTTTGATTGGATAAAACGCCGTAAGCCTTATATAGGGTTTCAGACTAAGCTCTGTTAGTCGTTAGTGGGCTGGCCACCCACTAATGGCTGCTTAGCTCAATCGTAATGCGATCTCACCGTATTACTCAATTGAGCGAAGGCCAGGGTTCGAAGCCCACACCTTTTGATTTTTTCGCCTTTTTTCAGAAAGTATACCCACTTTTGAATATTTCAACCAATCAGAGCCCTTGTCAACAATCATTTTTGGGTCAAAAACCGTTTTCAGCACCAACAATGATTCGCCCCCAACTGGATGATCATTAATGGGCACACGCAAATTGACGTTCAACAACCGTTATGCCAAAACATATTTTGCCACTACGGTACGTAAGCACGAACCATTAACTGAATTATATAGGTAATTTAAATTAAAAATCTGACTGGTTCATACTCGACGGGTAATTATCAGTATTGGCAGCTATGTGAGTTCTATGGAATGACAGCCCCGTAGTCGATGGGTTTCACACCATCGTCACCATCTTCTCTACAGAACCCAAAGTGGTCTTTGAGCGGTATATCCTCAATACTATCTCGATAGCAAGCCGTGTTCTCGGCAGCCCAGGCACGCAGTTGCTCCCAATCTTTACATTCATGTAGTTGGCCGTCGCCGGCTGTATGGTCGCCGAATGAGTATAGCGGCGTGTTGTCCGCATTGCACTGTACATTCTGCCGCAGGGCGTCGAAACAATGGTCGACGTGCGGTCCTGGGTGATATGTAAACGGCTTCCCGTCGACTGCTTCCCAGAATGTCAATCGCATTATACGCTACTCAAATTAGTGATGCCCTTAATGATCATCGTATATTAATACATACTATGCAGTGGAGTAAGTGGTATGCTTCAAGGAGATACACAGCTTTCGTCTTGTCGCCTGGATAATAACCGCTCAGAGGCCAACCCTGTGCCGCTGCCCAATCTCGATCCACGCTCACGATACCGTGCGCTGGGTTAATTTCGTCCCAGAGATTATCGGCATCGGAGCGGTTAGCGGGGCTGTACGCTGTATTCCACCAGAAGCGCTCATAGACAGTGTTGAGTTCCTTGGTGCGGGCTGCTTGTTTGTTAATCGATATTTGAGTTCCCGGAGCAAATGACATACCTAATTGAGAGGGAGGCCGCTTTTGCGGCATCCAGAAAGGCCAGCTTAGTGAGAGGAGGTTTGTGGTCACGAGAAGAACTATCCCGTACGCGACCCATCGTCTTTGCAGACGTTTGTGATCTTTGTAAAACTTTTCTATGACATCAAGATCTTCTAAGGCTTGAGATAAAGGCTGATACGGAGCCATGGTGGAATTTGGATATATTCGAAGTATGAAGCATAAGGAGAAAATTGAGGTACGTTCGTTGCTGCAGTTCTATCAGGCACTAGCTATAGCTGTCAGATCGAGAAGAGTCTGCAGCTTAATTAGGGGTACGTATACCTAGGGTGTAGACGCATCGGTCAGATCGGTTCGCTTCCCTGGCTGCTAGCGTCGTAGATCATATGCTACCTGCCTGCTCGGCCGAAGAATTATGCATGGTTTTCCGGAATGCTTAGCTATCCTGCGGCGAAGAGGCACAGCACGGCATTCTCCCTAGGGTACGTAATAATTCGATTGATTCTGTCACTTTTCTCCCCATCTGTGATATCGGCAGATTCCACACACTTGGTGTAGGGTTGGGAGGCGGCGACGTACCTCCCCTATCCCGCCTTGCAAGTTCTCACATTGCTGTTACCTTCTTTCAATGCCTTTGACTTCGTAGAATGTCATCTAGTGAATATGAGCGTGAGGACGACCAGACCAACGCGGAGCCCCTCTTAGGGAGGACGGAGGATGTAGAGGCGCTTGCCCCAGCCCCATCGCCATGTAGGCGGTATGCGGTAGCGACCATCGCTGTTGCCGTGCTAACAGTCGTGTCTCTTTTCCTCTGGGCTTCGCGTGACAAGGTCCAGTACAGCAACAGCGACGGGATATGTAGGCAGCCCGCTATCCGTCGCGAATGGCGGGCGCTGGGTAGCCCAGAGCGCCTTGAGTATCTTCGCGCGGTCAAGTGCCTATCGTCAATTCCCTCAAGTGTCTGCAACGGAACTCTACACGATGAATTCGCGTACATTCATCGCAAGATCGGTGACTATTGTACGCATTGACATATTCTCCTTCAACAGCTCTACTAACTTTCCAAAGCTCATGAAGCAGCGCCATTCCTACCATGGCATCGATATTTTATACACATTTACGAGGAAACATTGAAGAATCGTTGTAGATATGAAGGAACTCTACCGTGAGTAGTTTCTTTTGATTTTTCTGACCTTTGGATATAGTTAATATTGTATCAGTTATTGGGATTGGACGCGCGATTGGGCGAATTTGACCGAGGCACCAGTATGGGACGCCACGGAAGGCTTTGGCGGCAACGGCAATGTAGATCTGCCCGTTACCGTAGGTCATGGTCGCTGTGTTGAAGATGGACCCTTCGCAGGCTTGCAAGTCCAATACTACAACGATGACTGGAATCCGCACTGCCTATCGCGAGGCTTCTTGACAGGAGAACTTCAAGACCATTTCGGAGCACAACGACTGAATAGCAGTGCCATGACAGCCGTGATGGACGAGCTCGATTATTACGGGTTCCTCCTGAAAATGGAAGACGGGCCACATTCAGCCATCCCCATTACCGTGCGTGGGGACTTCTCACGTTTCACAGCACCAAATGGTGAGTTTTCCAGGTCCTGTGTTCGGCTATGCAATCCTGCTGACCTACTTATCATGATAGATCCCATCTTCTTCCTGCATCACGGGCAGATTGATCGGCTCTGGTGGAAATGGCAGAGCCAGGATCTCGGGGTGCGGAGGCTGGCTTACGACGGTCCATCAAGGCACAATTCGTCCATTGCGGCGCAGCTCACTGATCCAATCGAAATGGCTGGACTAGCACCCAGTATCCCAGTGAGCTCGGTAATGACCATTAATAATGGGCTGCTGTGTTACAAGTACCAAGATTGAGATGTAAATAAAATTGAGAAATAAGCAACATGACTGCACTTGCGAATATGTTCGGGCTGTGTTAACCCCGTCTCTCCGCTAACTCTTCTCTTGTTCAACCAATTGGAAAGGGGACTTGAACTAAGAATTAAACAGGGGCTACATATGGAACCAATCAAATGGCAGATTTTAGATCTAGAAAATTGTGGAGTAGAAAATGACCCATGCATAATCCTGGAGCTCTTGGGGATAAGCAGCCGCGCAATCGAGAGCCGGCAGATACGGCCAATCGGAACTCGTAAAACTCTTGTTATTGTGCATCATCCATACTAGTCTTTCCTATTTGAGGCAAGCTTCATACCTTATCTAAACTCTATTAAACTCACTCCCTATAAGCTATACCTTTTTAAGAAATATTTAGCCTAAAGTGGATCCCCTATCAAGACTAGAACCATAACCGATAGCTCGTTGTAACCGTTAACGATTCTCCAGTGGCACTGTAGTTGTACGCCGTAACTACCTACACGTAGGTAGGCACTTAATTATATGCCTAGTACCTAATATGCATATAGTATTCTTGTTAGTTTGACTATCACTATGAATATCATCGACCAAATCTCGCTGCAGTTGCCAGACTCGCGCATGCCATGTCAACCAACCCACCGTCCACTCCTGAAAAGCCTGAGCAAGAGGCCAAGCAAGAACAGAATGATGCCTTTTTCGAAGACGAGCCTATCATAACAGCGTCGCAATCACCTCATCTTTCAGGATGGCGACTTTGGCTCACGACTTCAGCGTACGCCGAGTGCTGAACCTCGGTCCGGCTTGATTAGACTGACGTTTTGTCTTTAGGATTATGCTGGCGACTTTTCTCGTGAATATCGAAGTATCGATCGTAGGCACCTCGTTAATCACGATCGCCAATAGCCTCCACCGGTTTAGCGAGACTAGTTGGATCGTGACTGGATACCTGGTGACATACACAGGTAGCTATCTCGCCCGCCAACGTGCGAGCCTAGGTGCTCATTCCTTCTGTAGGCTTCATGATCATCTGGTCCAAACTGAGCGATGTTATCGGCCGTAAAATAACCTTTATAACGACTATGTTCCTCTTCGTCGTCTTCTCGGGAGGTTGCGGTGCCTCGCAAACGCTAACCCAGTTGTATGGCGCCACTTGTTTCCCCGCGACCTTGCAAACGCATCTAACAATGCGACTAGAACTATTAACCGTGTCTTCCAAGGCGTTGGTGCTGCGGGTACTTACTCTCTAGCAGTCGTTATCCTGTTTGAGATGGTCCCACCAAGCAAGTACGCCGCTTACAGCGGTGGATCCGTAGCCGTCGTCTCGGTGGCCAACGTTCTCGGCCCCATTGTCGGCGGGTTGATCAACAATAACGGATCCTGGCGATGGGCTTTTCTTTTCATGTAAGTTACCCCAGATGATTCAAGCTCGTTGTTAACCCCCTGTTGCAGTGTCCCTTTTGGTGTTATTGCAATCGGTCTCATGATGATTGCTTTCCCAGCTAGGCGTCTAAACCAAAACACAGGGTCAGTCTCTGGATTATTGAAATGGGCGAATCTAGGCCGACTCGATTTCCTCGGAGCGACGCTTTTGCTTGCGGCATCTATGCTGCTGGTCACCGCGCTTCTCGAAGCAAGTATTCGGTTTGGATGGAACGCAGGCGGGACTATCGCCCTTCTCGTCCTCTCGGGCTGCTGCTGGATCGGGTTCCTCGTGTGGGAGCGATTCGTGACGAAACGGCAAAGGCCGGAGCCAATCTTTCCGTGGACTTTCTTCTCTAACCTGACGTTCTTAGGGATGCTTCTGTATGTGCGTCGCCATTCCTTACATCCGTAGACCCACTAACCCTCCAGGATGACTTTCATGGTCGGTGTTCCGTTCAATGCGCTCATCGTCAACATGCCGCAGCGATTCCAGGCGCTAGATGACAAGACAGCATTAGGCGCGGGCATTTGGTTGCTTCCTTACACTGTAGTATCACCAGTGTGTTCGGTCATCTCCAACATTGTGGCTTCGAAAGCCAGGGTTCCGCTGATTTATCTACTTCTTACTGGTGCTGTTTGCCACCTAGTAGGAGTCACTCTACTATCAACGCTCAACGGAATCGACTTCCCATCTGCTGGCTTAGGATATGAAGCGATAGCGGGCGCAGGCGTGGGCATCACTTTCTCCATTCTTGTCCTTGGGACACCGTTCGTCGTGAACCCACGTGATATCGGTAAGTGCATCTGGCGTGAGATGACATACCCATTCTAACATACATCCATAGCCGTTGCGACTGGAGCTATCGTTCAGCTGCGTTTCCTCGGAGGTGCCATCGGAGTCGCTATTACATCGGCTTACATGAACAGTTACTTGAAATCATCGCTCGCGAATATTTTAAGTCCGGATACATTAAGCGCGATCCTACAAGATACCAGTGTTATAAAGGGCTTAACCCCTCAGCTGCAGGAGGATGTCAAACGGACCTTCGCCCATGGGTATGCGACTCAGATTCGGATTCTTATCGGTTTTACAGCGGCACAGCTCTTATCAATAGGCCTTATATGGCGTAAGAAGCAGATCAAAGTACCGTGACATCTAGAAGGATTCGATGTTTGATTTGGTTCTTGGGAAAATTTACCTTAATACCGACTACTGATCATTTATCCCATTAGTGAATACCGTACGCAGAATACCTAATTAGTCCTCAACGCACTAGGCAACCACTTCGAGCTCCCAAAACCTCACCTATCCGAGTTAAATCGTCGGATAGTTTTAATGTTTACATTATAAAGAACTACATCTGCTCGTAACTTGACCACACACAGCCCAGCTGAGATTCAAGCCCATGCTATTATATGAGATGCCAAACCAGCTTTCCATGCCAGGCAGCGACTTTCTTTCCGACGGGATTGGATAGGAGGCACCTAATGTTAACTCAACGTCCGGAGACATTTAAGGTAATAGCACAATAAACATTCCGAATTTACCGTATTCTACAATAATATTTCTGATGAGGAATTGATCGCTGTTGATACAGATATCCTAGTTGCAGATTGAGAATACCACATACGATGCAGATATAATCCTCACCCCTTTAAATAATGCCCACCTACATAGGATTAGCCACGAATAGAATGCATAAAACCCGCTTCGTACGCGAGAAAATAAATGTTATTCGCCGTAGAATCTTAGAAACTGTCTTTGGAGTCTAGCTTAAGATGTTATTCCCACTATTCCTAAGTGCACTCGTAGCTACATCGGCGTCTACCGTCTCACCAGTGCTTCAAAGTAATTACATCCTACACGAGAAGCGCGATGCCTCACTCTCAGCTTGGACTAAGAGAGACGTAGTCCATCCAAGTGCGGTCCTGCCCATGCGCATCGGACTAAAGCAGAGCAACCTACACAGGGGCCACGATCTGCTCATGGACGTCTCACGGCCGGACTCGCCTAACTACGGACAATATTACACTGCAGAACAGGTTGACGAACTTTTCGCCCCAGCCGCAGAGACCGTAGAGCTAGTCCGCGAGTGGCTCGAAGACGTTGGTATATCCAAAGACCGAGTCTCCCAGTCCGTGAATAAAGGCTGGCTTCAGTTTGATGCGAGTACGGAGGAAGCTGAGGGACTCCTGAAGACGAAATACCATATATACCAGCATAGAGATACCAGAAGTCAGAAAGTTGCTTGTGAAGAGTGAGCTTTTCGATCCATCAAGCCAACTTGTTCTCACACCTGATCTCTAGATACCACCTCCCGAGCCACATTCGAGAACACGTAGACTACGTCACACCAGGAATCAAACTCATCCTAGGCACCGAAGACAAAAAGCTCGCCGCCTCACGGAAACAGAAAAGGGACTCACACTTAACCAAAGGTGCCAACTCACCCTTACCCCTACCACCACCAGAGCTAAACTCCACAAACCTCACCACCTGCGACACCGTAATGACAATCCCCTGCATCCGCGCGCTCTACCAAATCCCCTCCTCCAGCGCCTCCCTCCCGTCCCCAAACCCCACCAACCAACTCGGCATCTACGAATTCGGCGACTCCTACAACCAAATCGACCTCGACCACTTCTACCGCACTTTCACCCCCTCCATCCCCCCGGGCACCGCCCCCCACGTCCTCAGCATCGACGGCGGCATCGCCCCCGGCCCCCAAGGCACCGGCATCGAATCCCTGCTGGACCTAACCCTCGCCATCCCCCTCCTGTACCCACAACAAACCGTAATCTACCAAGTCGAAGACGAGAACTACAGTTCCGGCCCCTTCGACCACAAGGGTCTATTCAACAACTTCCTCGACGCGCTGGACGGGAGCTACTGCACTTCCAGCGCGTACAACGAGACGGGGAATAACCCCGCCTACGACTACACGTACCCAGACCCAGCCCCCGCTTCAAAGGGGGCGTATAAGGGGGACTTGCAATGCGGGGTGTACGCGCCCACGAACGTGCTCTCGCTCTCGTACGATTGGGCCGAAGCCGTGCTCCCCGTCGCGTACCAGCGGCGCCAGTGCGATGAGTGGCTTAAGCTCGGGCTGCGTGGAATCTCCGTCGTATTTTCGTCGGCCGATTACGGGGTTGGTGGGGGTCCTGAGTGGAGCGTGAACGGGAGCCCGAATGCGTGTATGGGCGTTAACGGAACCGTCTTTAACCCGGCGTACCCTGCTACCTGTCCTTACGTGACTGTGGCCGGGGCCACGTACTTGCCTCCTGGGGCCAATGTTTCTGCAGGCACAGGTAAAGGAGGTGGAAGTCCGGAGGTCGCTGCGTATAGTGTAGGGTTGAAATCTGGCGGCGGGTTTAGTAATGTTTTTCCTGCGCCGGAGTATCAGAAGGACGCTGTAGCGCGGTATTTTGAGAGTGCGGATCCGGTTGTTCAGGCGTATCCGCACTATTCAACTCAGTATAACGAAAGTGTAGGCGAGAACGGCGGTATATATAACCGTATCGGGCGCGGGTATCCCGACATTAGCGCCGTGGGAGATAACATGGTCATATATTCGTACAACCAGACTGTGTATCCTATCGGAGGAACCAGTGCATCTGCACCCATTTTCGCCTCCGTGCTAACGCTCATTAACGAGGCGCGCCTGGCTGCTAACAAGAGTACGGTCGGGTTCGTGAACCCGGTTCTGTATGCGCATCCCGAAGTGCTGAATGATATAACGCGAGGGAACAATTCTGGGTGCGGGACCGCCGGATTTATCGCATCAAAAGGGTGGGATCCCGTGACGGGGTTGGGGACGCCGAATTTTCCGGCGATGATGGATTTGTGGATGAGTCTGCCTTAGATAGCTGAGTTGAAAAAAGGGATAGCTGCATTTGCGATGTAGATGTCGGCGTTGAACATCATCGGGTCCAAGCGCCGAGATTGAAATTTGAGAAATCAGGATAATCGAGTATGTCCTCGTTTATACCAAAGAGCCATACTCATTATCGTCTCGTTCTCTGAAATTTTGTATCTTACCCCTGACATGTAGGTATGTAAGTCGAGTTTAGTATATACTATGCGTACGTAAATATAGTATATCCTAATCCTTGGCTAGGATATCTTACGACAAGACGGGGATTTGGTATGCTGCAACTACGAGCATCCACGATACTTATATACGCTTGAAATATTTACCTTTAGTTTCTTCTACTCAAGTGCCCATATCCTCAACCGCACCCTCCCTATCCCAAGTCTGCTTTTCGAATTTGCGGACTTCCCGTGTAAGTTCGAATATCCTCTCTCTAGCCCTTTTCTCTTCCGCCTCCTGTTGGTGCCATATATCCTGGAACATATTCAACATGAAGGGAGGTATCGTCGTTTTCTGGTTGACTAAGTGGTTGAATAATACGACGGTTTCCCTCGTAGCCGCACCGACACGCTTCTGTCTATGTGATATTACGATACTATTGATGAAGATAATCTTGTCTTTAGATGTAGGTAAGGATTGAAGTTTATGATATGCTGACACGATATCTGGATATTTTAGGGGCTGCAGGTGTCTAGTTAGTCTCTTGATGTCACCCGTTGTCAATCCGACGGGCAGCGCGACAGTAAGAAACAGAAAGAGAGACGCACGAATTTGTAGCTGGAGCGGAAGGATTGCAGGATAAGACTTGGCCCCTTCGGTAACATGAGTTCCCTCCATTGGACGCCATTCTTAGGATCCAGGGTTGCGAAGTGTTTAAACCAGTTGACGCGCGAGGATTCGACGTATCGAAGGTAGTTGTAGTTACTTATGTATCCCTAATGGCCGCGATTTTGATCAGTGTTTCTGTATTCCCGCCAACTTTGTAGTTGTCTGTCTTTTCGTGTATTGTATACCAATTGAAAGAGCACAGCGACAGGGTATATATGACTCAAACGTACCCAACTTTCTGTGTCTCCAAACGCGAGTTTCTGGTCGACGAACCCAGTATTCCCGCCCGTCAAGAAACCCGCGGCGCCCGCGGTCAAATCACGCCATTCCGCAGTAACGGAGCGTAGCAGTTCCGCTATTTTTCGAGCCTGCCCCCGACTGCAGCCAAACATGATGCATTTTCCAAGCCGCGATATGATGGAGGAATACCAGTGGCCAGACGGGATTAGCTCACTCTCTTTCTCTTTCTCTTTTACGGGTTCGGACGAAGAATATGCGCGACTAGAAGGATTGGTCGTGAGCGGCGAGTGGAAAGGTTCTATTCGATGCGCCTGCGAGCTAGTAACTGGACCGAGACTGATTAAGGATCGTCGTCGAAGCGGAACTGGGGAGAGTATGCGAGAGGGAGGTTTTAATCGCGGTCGAGGAGGCATTGTGAATGTCCGTATTCTTGCGACAAGAAAAGAGAGAGAGGAAGGTTGTCAATTGACTTTTCAATACTACCTAGCAGGTAAGAAAAGAGAACTTATCGACGCAATTGACCCGTCAAATTGACTTGCAGCAGTTACACAGCGTAAGATGCAGCTATAGCTCCTACCAATTTTTTTTTCCTGCGCTGTAACTTTTACTCGGAGGGGTACATAGCTCGGGGTTTGCGCGATAAGATAGGGCACTATGGCGTCACCTTAGCCGCCAGTTTCCGCTCCATCCCATCGCTAAACCCATATACACTCCCTTATAACAACACAATCCACAACCTCGTCGTCACCCTCAGCAGCATTGACTTCTTAACCAACTTCCAAAAATAACTAGGCGAAACATACCATCGCGCCAGGTAGTCAATGGATTAGCCACATCCTACAATGTCCGCGCGAAACCCAGAGCTACGGCAGCAGGTCATAGCCATCTACAAACAGCTCCTCTACCTCGGTCGAGACTATCCGCAAGGCTTTTCCTATTTCCGCCCACGACTCCACAAGGCCTTCATGGCCAACGCGCATCTACGGGACGAGGAAGCCATTCGGAACGCCATAGCCAAGGCGGACTACGTTAGGAAGGGTAGGTACCTGCATAGGTCCCCATTCTCCATATTTTCACTGCTCGTGTGACAACGAAAATCCATAGGCTGACCTGTCGTCTCACAAAAGAAATCGAAGCTCTGTAAGTCAAAAAATTGTTTCTTTAATAAATCTATAAAAAAAAAATGTATATCACCAATTATTATTTCGCGAGCGAACGCAATATCCCAAAAAATCAAATCAAACAAACTCTGTCCTTCATTCATAACCGTCTATAAACATCGGGCTTTCCGGGGCTCGGTGAAATTCGTTCCCTTTATATATATCATGACCAGAAAACGACACGATCGTCAACCGCTCCCCCTGATCGAGTCAGACTTCCGCGCATACACACATATTGCCAAAAGTATATATAATATTCGTAGTATATTTCCAATCATATGTTCCAAGAATCGCATTTCCATCTATCCCATTCCGATGCATCAAATAAGAAACAGAAGAATAGGCAAGGACCCAGTCCCGAATATGCACACCACCTAAGATCTGTTCTTTCCCCAGATTCTCTTTACTTTACCTTTTTGAAGTTAAAACGTTGTGGCCTTTCCCATCCGGTCCGACTTTAACGTAAACGCGATATTTTTTTGAAACGTCTGTTGGCTGCGATGTTGACGTGTGGCGTATAGGTACTACCTGAAAAGGTATCGCACACTTAGGAAAAGGTACGATGACGGAGCTTGAGGAGGGATAGATTGACCGGGGCCGGAAATTTGCTGGGTTGAGATGAGATAGAAATTGGATGCGTTGGTGGGAATTCGCCCCTAAGGATATCGGCACCTTGCATGTTTAGAGCGGTGGAGTAGACCAGATACATGTCTTAGACATGCCGAATAAACAATAGACACGGAATACCTAGCCGGCCAGATACGGAGACCGGGTAGTCTCCATATCACGATGTCGAGCTGCTTAGCTTCTTTCTAGCGCTCCATGCTCCGACTTCCAAGCACTCTCCCCAGCTGGTGCCGCCTTCGCGCAGTAGATCGTTCATCATTTTGCCGCTCCATCCATCCCATTCGTCCTGGCTTTTCCCGCTAACCTCCCGAAGAACTGGCTCCAAGGCGAGGATCAATCCTACGACCGTCTCCAGCGCGGTCCGTCTGAGAGCGGCCTGAGAGGCGGTCAGACCTTTACCCCCACCTTTCGTGTCCGTAGCTTTGCCTTTTCTTTTCATCGAATCGATGTAGCTCTTGCCATCTTTTGTCACAACACCACCAACACCTTCACGCTCCCATCTGATCTCGCTCAGCGGTACTGCTAGTCGCTTTGATCGCAGCTCCATCAGAGTTTCCGCCTCTTGTAGAAGGTATGGTCCGATCAACGTGCAGGGAACCGCGGATACTCCTAGCGCATCTAGTCCCTTAGTTACCCAACCGTTATACTCGACTAGATATGGGTTCAATGGTGCACTGAGAGGCGTGTTGTTTGTCATGATATATGCCCCCAATTTCTCTGTCTCGTCTTCTTCTTCGCTGCTGGAGTCCGAATCAGAATCAGCCTTCGACACGGCCGGCGCCTTAAGAACATGTGGCCGCAGCATGCGCACGCTATGATCGCTTTCCCAAAATTCTAACACACCGCCTGGCTTCAGCATACGCAAGTATTCTTCAAATAGTATCTGTGGATCGCGCATAAAGGTCGAAAGACACATTGTCATATCTTTAACCATAATCAAATCAAACTCGTTGTCAGGTAAGGGCCACGGCGTTCGTCGCATGTCGTGCTGGATGAACCGCCATTTCATGTCCTTGTCAGGTTTCCAGTTCGGGTCGAGTCCCGAACCGACCAAGGGAACGATATCTAGACCGGTAAACGATATGGATGAGTGACCATGTTGGGCAAAGTACCGATGGCACATCATACTCCAAAACGCAGAACCACATCCCACTTCGAGGACGCTCGACGGCGGCTTATTAGAGAATTCGGGGGCTGTCGTCGGACCGCCGAATAACTGGAAGAGCATGAGCGTACGCAGGGACTGGCGATGGAGTTCTGCCAAGTCCACGGGTAAGGGGTATAGTAGTGTGGGTTCATTGATGTAGGTACGGTTGTTGCGAATAATAAAAGGTTTGGCAACGACGGAAGACGACGGTTTGGTGGATATCGATGAGGAGGATGGGGCAACGCTCCCCTCCGTCGAGGAGTTCATGAAGTTGTCGTTGGAAGTCATGATTCCAGGTCGGATAGATGGACCCGAGGGATGGGAGATGCTCCCAGCACGGTAGGAAGAGGTGGGGATGTACTTTTGAGGAGAGACGAATTGACTTGGCTCGGGGGGCATTGCGTCATCATGGTGTTTACCCCTGGATGTTCTTCGACGGATGGGCGAAGATAGGCCCGCAACAGCTTGTATCAAAGGTGAAGTTGGAGATTGTGGACGTTTAGGAGTAATTGATGATCGGTAGTGGAGAGAGTCACGCTTCTGTAGTCTGTTCGTAGGAGGGTGGGAGGCGGTAAGGGGTTGTTGATAGTGATATCCACTGTCGGTGCTGAAGATGGGGATGTGCACGGATCTAATGAACCTGGACGACTTTGGCGAAGAGGCAGGCCGTTCAGAGTCGGAGACGTTCGACGTAGTAGATGCGGATGGAGAATGTGATGCGATCGGAATCGAGGTTGAGGCTGAAGTAACGGGTAATGGCGGCGGCGGCGCGGGTGCAGAGGTCGATGCAACGGTCGAGTCCAGAATGTGGGTATGCGTGGTAGTGTTTGTGTCACTACCGTCGTGATCGTTCTTGTTCTTGTTCTTGTTATTGTTATTGAATATAGGATCAGATGGATCAGACGGATCAGATGAATTAGATGGAGCGGTGGTTAGGGCGCTTGCGCCTATTCCACCATCTGGCTTGAAACCCGATGTTGAGGTAGGGCTAATGGCAATGCCTATGCCTATGCCTGAATTTTCGATATCAGGCGGTGACGGGGACGAGGAGATGAGGGTGCCACTCGTGATACTGGCAGATGCAGCATGAGTGGGGTTAGATCTGTTCAATTCAAGTTGTCCCGCCGATATAGTACGTTCATGTAAGGTATCAGATGTATGTGGTAGCGTATGTTGTGTACTTCCACTTGTTTGTGGGTACGAAGTTGAATATGTTGCTGTTGGATATGTTGGATGTGTTTGTGTTTGTTCAGATTGGGTAGATTGTGTAGATTGTGTTTGCGCTCGTGCTAATGCTTGTGCTTGTGCTTGTGACAATGCCTTTGGTTGCTCTTGTACGTGTGGTAATTGTGGTAATTGTGCTTGTGCTTGTGTTTCGTGCGACGTTCGGGTGCTGACACTAAAGGAGGAAGAAGTTCTCGAGTGGGAATGATGCGACGCCGGCCTGTGAGCGACAGGTTGCGGAAGACTTCCGGCGGGCGGAGGCCGACGTCTGCCAGGGATCCTTGACCTAATCGAACTTGTGTCGATGCTCTTTTTCCTTTTTGATTTTTTATTCGGATTTTCTTGCGACTTTTCCTGTTGTTTTTGCTGCTGCTGCTGTTGTTGTTGATTATTATTTTCGACTTCTTCGATATTCTTCTTATTATCTTTATTTTTATTCTGATCTTTTTCTCCTGTTCCGCCTTCTGTATTTTGATTTTGATTTTGTTGCTGTTGTTGATTATTGTGGTTGTTGTGACTATTTCCGTCCTGCTTATTGGCCCCGTGGACAAAAGTGTACGAGTTGGTGTTGGACGAACTCGTTCTTCTAGCGTTCGCTGGTCTGACCCTTACAGGGGGTGAGTACATCGACAAACTGTATGCGAACTCCATTTTGCCAGTTGCGATGCGCTATTGTCGATGTACTGTTTCGTTTCCCGAAAGTACCCCAGGTATCGACCGGGACCGGGTCCTCATAAAATTCGGAGCCGTACGCTGCTTGGAAGTTGCCCCGATGCAGCTTCTGTACTTTAGCTTCCCAGGTGGTACTTGGAGTACTTGGAACGCCTGTAATACCTGCAAGACCTGCAATACCTGAAATACCTTGGTCAATCAAATTCTTCAACGAACCTTCCCTTCTGGGGGTCTTGTGGCATGTGGCATGCGCTGTTGCACTTCCACTTTTGGTTCAATGCTCGTAATGACCGCAACTCTTTTTTCTCTTCTCCCTTTCACTTTACTACAACAAATCGTTTCTCCAAACACCCATAAGTATAGCACCCTTGATTTTCCTTTTATGGTCAGCGAATGAATATATCAAACGTCATCGATGATAAAAACCCGACTTTTCAACCTATCCTTTTCAAAAGGTACTTACGTTTTTGTATGCGATATTATCCGTTCGATCTCATACAACGACGGCGACGATAATGACCCGCTGCAAATGAAGAAAATTGTGGGTTGAGCTACTAACGTCGCTCTGCTGATCCGTTTTCTTCCTACTAAGCCATGCTGGCCATGGTCTATAGCCTTGGTTTTGCGTCAACCCGTTCGATGATTGGATGCTTTCGATTTCCGGCAGCACTTCCGGTCGTCTCGTCTTCGTTTGGGAAACCTTTACCCGAAAGGAATGCTTCTCTTGTTTCATGAATCGGTCTTGCTTCCCGATCCGAGGATATGCAGCCTTTTGCTGGATCTCTCCCAAAGAAAAAAAAAATTAATCCGCTAAAAATCTGTTGTGACAGTTGACCAACATATGACAGCATGCGCTGGTTGATACCGTTTTACTGTTACAACGGAATGGCCCGCGGTTGCAGAGGAACATATACAATCATCCGTCATCCGCTGTTGCTTGTGTGGCCAAGCGACTGGAGCACTCAAATGTCAGTTGTCAGTCGTGCATTCGTGCAGTGCACCCTGACGATTTTTCCCCAGGTTCAGGTTTCCCCTCCCCCGCCTTCGACTTATAATAGCAATGGTACCCTATATCTGGGTGCAATGAATTGAAATGGATGCGAACGAACGGGCCGAGACTAGCTAATATCTCGTGGTCGTGGAACCTCTTGTTAAGCCAGACCACTTCGAATATTTTTGCAGGATCTCTATTCCCTAGGGTTTTCTGGGTGACGTCCAATTGGTAATTTCGAATTCTCCGTCCGGTGCCTTTCTCGGTGAGTTTGTAAGGATGTGTGGGATGGTGTCAACCAAAAACGTCTCTTGGCGCGAAAGACCTCGGGATATCGGGAATTTTTCAGTCTGTCCTATCAAACTGATCAATAACACCTCCACGGATCCCTTCGAACACCTCTTCGATCAGTTCCTCTAGAAATCTGGGGTCGAGTGTCGCATCTCACATGCGCCTGTCTCCCTTCGCACGTGACACCTGTAGTTTTCCTCTCCGACCACGAATCGTTTTCTGATGTAATCTTCTGCCGGCTCAGGGTTGGCGTTGCGGAACTGTTTTCTAAGATCTTATCCCCAGCATTTCCATCATGTGGGTTGTCTTTCATAGTAGCTTCGATGCTGAGTGAACGATACCAGGGATCTCAGTCTGTCTGCTTATGTTACTCAGCAGAGCTCGGCTTTCTCTTTTCTCGAAGACGGTAAACTCCGGAATTATTCGACACGCTTAACGCTAGTGTCTATTATCTTGCAGCGTCAGCTAGCGGGTATGAATAAGTTGCGATTCAGATCGTGACTTGTCCGTCGCGACCACGACAAGAACAACGATTAATGTCAAAAAGAAGTGCGCATACCTCATTGCGAGTCGTGAGCGACTCGGGTGCGGCTTGCTAGTTATGTATTTACATATGGAAGTATCTATGTACGTCCTCCAAGAACAGCCCCGGCCCTACTCCGTCTAGCGCTTTTCCGCATTGTGATCACGATGCTTTAACCCATCCTCTTATGGCTGTTTTGGGACGATTGCGATTTTCCATATGTCAACGAGTGGGCTGTCGATCCCTGCGGGTAAGGTACGTAAAGGGTATGTGTACAGTTCCCCCGCATTTACACCTGCATAGCGGTGTCCGGCCTGTCAGCTTTCCTCGCTTGTCCGCTCTGCGCTCCAGCGCATAGTACAGGAAGGTCGAAGGTAGCTTCAGGGCGCACTATAGCGTACTATAGCTTGTGATCGATCCAAATTCGTAGAATCCCGGACCCTCGTTCCAGCCGTTCTGGAATACTGGTAGGGGGTCTCGGTTACTACCTGCAGCATACTACTGGAAATACTGGGAACATTGAAGGTCGGGGCAAGGGAATGCTGGAGGGATCGGATAACGATTCCCAGGTAATTGGTCCAACCAGATAATGACCTAGATCTCCTAGCCTCCGAATATACGGCCTTGCACGCCGTAGGATGTTCGCCTTGCACAAATAGGCCCTATGTTCGGAGCGATTCGAGTCAGGCGGTCTGTCTGATGACGATCCACCGGAGAACACGTTAACGCAGCTAAGGTAAATAATTCATTATAGTCAACATCTAACAGCTCGTCATGGTAAGAGTGCACGACTTGGTAAGGGTCGAATTCGATCATGTCTCTTGTAGTACGATGTCAGTGCGCCGAGGCTTGACGACCTCGACAGGATTACGCAAGTCAAGTTTAAGGAATCTTTTTACGCCAATAATAGACGTTCTAAATGCGTCTCGCTTATTATCGTGCAGCTATGCATCGATCAGGCTGAAATGCAAGAAAGCCAGTCAGGTCTCTCCCCAGCTTCCCCAGCTTCCAGACTCTTGGCGAACAAGAGTATTGAGGCTGAAGTGGTCGAAAATCAAGCTTTGGAACGAGTGTGCCATAGAAGTTGGCCTTTATCCGCATGGAGGTGACAACGCAGCAATCATATGCGCAATGCGGACTGTGTCTCGACGCATACATGAAATGTCTTGGGTCGTGCTACGGGACGGGTTCTATAAAATGGGCTTGCCCGCGTACCATTTCAGCCCGTCAAACAGCAGGTTTGAGCTTGAAAGCAGCTTCAAGGGGGTGAGTACTGGGCATATTGGGATATCGGCGGAATATGGAACACTCTACTTCTCCCACCGCTCAACTCGGCGATTCCCCTAATAAATGAACCACCGGTCTTGTCATCTCTTCTCATACCGTTCACATAAATAGCTCATCGGTATGGCGTTCCGATGGTGGATATGAGAACAACTATTCTGTATTTGTCCTAACACCTCTATTCTCGCCAGGATCTACGAATCCTTAGGTGAAGTTGACACTAGTCCGTAGTCTTGCTGTGCTGTGGAGGCGGCACGGAGATGACCCCGGTTTTGAGGATAGGATCTTGAACAGCACTTTAGTTTATTCGGGGGGTTGAGCAACTGATATCAACTTCAAGTAGCAATGAAGCATGCATGGACGGAATATAAAAGGGTAATCCAATACCCAACCACTACTTACCTGAGCAAAGACTTGGTCAAGGTGCATGTATAAAAATAAGTCAGTGCCAACGATGATACACAGTGCCTATTGGACAGTGCTAATTCAACCCAGGGTCGCATTTTATCGAATGCATATTCGTTAATAGTTGATTCCCTAGGTAGTTATAGAAAGGAACTGTATGTAATGAAGACTGGTCGACGCTGGTATTTTTGACGGTTTCTTAGTGCTAATAAGAGGCTTTAAATATTTTGCAAGAGAATAGAACCTGTATTGGGTGGATTAAAGAATCAAAACTGTTAGTGAGATGTGGGGACTGTGCCCCGTACCCGCCTTACCCGTCTTACGTAATCCAACGATTCGAGTGCAAAGTCTGGAATGGCACACAAGGCTGTCTATCAAATTGGCAAGAACCCGACCACCTCAAGAAAAATCAATGCGCTCACTGGGCAAGTCATGTGACGAGGCTAAAATCTTGAGATTCTTCTCCGCTCGTACCTTCCCAAACTGGATCAAAGATTGGAGCAACCAAGCAACCAAGCACGGAGGCTCTTGCTGAACTTTTGAGGTACCTACATACTTTACCTAGCCTAGCCGCCTAGGCAAGAGCACATACCAGATTACCAGTTTAGACCTTCCCGGACCTTACTTTGCTACAGTACATACCTACGACGCTTACATACATCGGATCTTATCTCTGAAGTTTCCAACTGCATCACAGGCCACGCATTTGGATGCAGCTTCTACAACCTTGGAAGATTCTGATCACCAAGTACCCGAAAAAACATCAATTCGTTCGCGTCTTCTCGACCATCTCTCTCCTGCCTATAGCTATCCTGCAAATCTTTTGAAAAGATTTCAATTGTAAGTCAACCTTGCTCTCCTTTCCCTTTCCTCGCATCGCCCATTTATACGTCTCATCACTTCCCATTGATCAATCTTTGACACCTTCAACTCTTGCTTCCATTCACCATCTCTCTTTTAACGTTTGGGCACCTATTGCCATTGACCCCCTTACCTATCCACTTCCCACAGTGTACGTTGATTCGTTGCGCCTCCAAGCTCCTTGCGATCTCCACTCCTCGACCCTACGGTCCTTATTCGAACCCAGCCTTACCTTCCTCTACCTCTATATCAATTCATAACTTATGAGGTGCGAGACGTTAATATGATTACCCATAATCCAATAGGTTAGCAATAGAGAAAAGACGTCACTTTGCGTATTCCACGACTTTCCACGGAAATCCACGAAACAGAAGGAGCCAAAGGTTTCCCGGTCACGATCTATTGCGCTCTAGTTCACGTTCGGTTCACGTACTTGTTGACGAACTAGCGCCAATCCAAAGAGGAAACGACAGTAATATCATCTCCTAGCCGTACCTACCTTTCCGAACCGATTACTGCGTGCCCAAGCTTAGGATCGCCGTCTACGTATCGTTCGATAGCTGATTTGTTTCTTTGAATTTTCTATGCCTCTTTACAAGATCCACGATCTCTATGCATGGATATTCGTTGAAACTTCATTCATTCGTTCATACGCTTATACCGGTTGTTAAGGCCAGTTCTGCAAGGCCCGCTGTGATTCCTTTCACTCGGCGCGACAGACCTCCAGGACTATAGCTTAGCAACTCCATGGCAGCTAGTAGTATCCTATACTTCAAGCGGGTTTTTCGACATCCTCTACGCTCTTAAGACGATACAACTCCATTAACTCTCATTGCCGATAACTTTTAACAATACAACTACAAACATCCAATCCACATCACCATCATAATAGATATTGCGATATCTCCCAACATTCCGTTATACATCATACGCCGACCAATATTCCGCGCGGCATGTATGGTCCCAATCACCAGCAGGGGCACAATCCACGCCTTAATGGCGTCCCTGGTAGCCGTGGCATTGGGCCTCAGATGATGTACAACTTCGTTCAACCACAACAAAGTGCTCACCAACACCACACCCATCCCCAACCGCACCATCAGAATTTGCCCCAGGACCATGGAGCTCATGGTGGAGCGGCAGGTACCATAACCCATTCTACATTCTCTTCCGGTCTGATGTCCAGCGTTACTCCGTTTACTCCAAGTAACCATCAAAATGGAAATGCTCCAGGTTCTCGGGGCGGGCAAAGCCAACAATACAGTGAGCACTGGAATGAGCAGCTCAAGTCATTCAAGGAGTCGGAACAGGCTCATCAAACGATGACGGAACAACACCAGCCTCACTATTTCGCTAGACTTCGAGCCAGTGAAAATAGAGGTATCATCCCTGCGCCGAGTGCTAATACTGCCGAAACTGCAGTCGATGGCGAATTAGAAGACCGTGGCCGACCTGTTAACGTCGATAAGGCCCTCGATCGACAGGATTGGCTAAATCTGGACTTCAGCGGGCAAGGTCTTAAGAACATCTCCTTGATGCTTTTCGACCATTACGCATTCGTTACCGAACTGTATCTCGCCTCGAACAGCCTTACACGATTACCTCGGGAAATCGGACAGTTGCGGTCACTACGTCACCTAGATGTTTCTCACAACCAGTTAACTACACTACCGCCCGAGCTAGGCATGTGTACACCCTTAAGGCGACTCCTCCTGTATAACAACATGATTCAAACTATTCCTTCTGAACTAGGGGCTTTGCACTTCCTAGAATTGCTCGGTATTCAAGGAAACCCCCTTGAGCATGATCAGAAACAGAAGTTGGTTGAAGAGGGCACGAAGGCTTTGATCGCTCATCTGAAAGAACAAGCTCCAGGTATGAACTATCTACCAATCCTACTATGACTATAAGCTGTAAACTAACTTCATCGGCAGTGCCTATTCCTCCGAACCCACGTTTGCCGATCATAATACAAGAAGATGTTGGGGCCGAGAAGGAACGCATCCGGGTATTGTCATGGAATACCCTGTGCGACAAGTACGCGACCAGCACGCAGTACGGTTACACTCCCGCGAGTGCTCTCTCCTGGGAGTATCGAAAAGATAGTATCATGCGCGAGTTTCGAGACCGGAGTGCCGATATTCTCTGCCTGCAGGAAACCGCAATGGATGCTTTCGACGGTTTCTTTCTTCCGGAGTTGGCAAAACTTGGCTATAAAGGCGTTTTTTACCCGAAGACTCGGGTTAAGCACTTGACTGGGAAGGACCAACAGTCCGTCGACGGGTGCTCGATCTTCTACAAAAGCGACAAGTATATCATGTTAGATAAGCAGTTGGTAGACTTTAGGCAAACGGCCATCAACCGACCTGACATGAAATCAGCCGATGACGTCTTCAACCGTGTTATGCCGAAGGACACTATTGCTGTCTTCTGCTTTTTCGAGTCAAGGTATACCGGCAATCGATTCATCGTCGTCAACGCGCATCTATGCTGGGAATCGTTCCTGGCAGACGTAAAGGCTGTCCAGACGGGAATTCTGATGGAACTGGTTACGAAACAGTCCGAGAGATACACACGGAGACCGCCACTTACGATCGAAGAGAAGCGCGTTAAATCTCCGCCACCTTCCGCGGACGGCGATTCGGACGATGGCGACGAACCCGCCCAAGAACCAGCGCCTTCTCAAGAATACCGGAACAATACAGATATTCCCATTCTGGTCTGTGGCGATTACAACTCGATGGCTGATAGTTCCGTATACGAATTGCTAGAAAAGGGACGGATAGCACCCGATCACCCTGATCTAGTAGGTCACTCGTACGGAAATTTCACGAGGGATGGCATCGAGCATCCTTTCAGCCTCCGCAACGCATATGCTCATCTCTTCGGCACTCCCGACGAATTAACCTTTACCAATTACACACCCACGTTCTCCGGCGTTATCGATTATATTTGGTATACTACCAATACTCTAGATGTGGTTGAGCTACTAGGCCCCCCTGATTACGAGTACTTGAAACGGGTACCCGGTTTCCCGAATTACCATTTCCCGGCAGACCATATTCAGATTATGGGTGACTTCGTCTTCAAGTCGCGGAAGGATAAGAAAACTACGTCTGACCAAGACAAGGCCGGTAGTTCGAGGAACCAATCTCGAGACTTAAACTGACGGGCATAGCTCATCTAGGCACCCCTATTTTTAGGGGCCCTCGATTGTCAAATGTCCCGTCAGTTGATGCTAGTTATGATAAGGAAGCCTTGCGATAAGGCCACGCGTATATGGATGGTAATGAGGTGAAATTCAGCACATTTTTCCCACACACTCTTAAGGATGGGTTTTGGGGCAATGGTTGGACATCTCGGAAAGGAGTGAAGGGGGAGGGAAAGTGAACGAAATGGAATGAGCATGGTGCCTTTTTTTTTCACGACCATTTGATCCTACTATTACAAACTATCACACCACACAACACAACACATCTCCACAGTTTCATTATTTTGGCGTTGAAGTACTCTCGATGTACGTTAGTTGCTTCTAAAGAAATCGAGAAGGGCGGGGCTTAGCGTATTTTCTTTTTATGCGCCGTTGCCTCGCCTGCTCAGCCCGCACTCTCTTCATGATTTCGTATGCTGCTACGTAAGACGTGCTTCGTGCTACGCCTTGGCTTATCGCTCGCCTACTTGCTTGCTTGCTTGACTTTGCTGGACGATTGGGGACGGTCGGGGCTTGGGGTTTAGACGGCTGGGGCATTGGTCTGTCATGATGCGGACTTGGCAGACGAGAAGATGACAACGGCGTAACGACGCTGTTTGGGCGCCGAACTCTGGTCTAGGATCGGGACATAGAGAGGCCTTGGCTCTTTGTCGGCCGTTCTAGGGTCGGCGATTGAATGGGTCTTTGCACGGGACTGCACGGGTGGAGGTGCGGGTCTATTGGGCCTTCAACAATTAGTGCCTCTAATAGCTTAGATATCTAACGGGATCTGAAATTCATGATATTTTGCACAACTAGGTTATTTGTTTGGCTTTGAGGACATGTGAATAGTAGGTTAATTGGTGAATATGGTAAGCTTGGTTATCCATTGCCCTATGATGATTTGGCTCAGGGGTTGAAGGGGTTAGGTAAGAGCTACCTAGTTTGGGGTATGTTTCTTGTATCAATACCTATAAGCTACACGATATCAAATTGAATGAATGTTCTTCCAATCCCTAGTTATGTGGTGAGCATTTAGATGCCGTGACGTCCTTGCTCATGGATAGTTTGTCAGATATATTAAACCCAGTTAATCCATCCCCCAAGTTGTTACCGTATCTCTAATACCAGTACCTACTTACCTAAGGTTAGTACATATTCTATTTTCAAATAGGCACTTATATACCATCTAACACTACGTACCTCCTATGTTTTCCCATGATCCTCTTAAGTTAATCAAGCCATTACCTGAAATACATCATCTTACATGTGGTTATAACATTTCCTAGCGTTGCATTCTATGTAAGTTACATGAAATAACTGTTTTGAATTTAAAGCAATCGGGCGTAGGTACCTAGGTAGTATCATATTCTTTTAATGTTTATTACGTAGATGCCTACCTAGGCTGGTACCGGTAAGACGTCTCTTTTTTTCCAATCCCATCCCATGTTACTCTCATAGGTTACATATAAAGCAGGGCTTGCAAGGTGAAGTAAGTGGACATTCAATTAGTGGTGTTCGGTCCCGGGTTTTGATTTATCATGAAAGCAATCCATTCAACTTCATATAGCTTATCGGTCTCAAACAAGGCAGAATATGTAAGTCTATGAGGCAGAAATGGACTTAGAAATGGGGCACTCCGTCATTAACCCATGGAATCGGCCAGACCTACATGCTACTGATTCTTTTGCTGGAGGTACTATCAATATCATTGGGAGTTGAGTTCTTGAAAGGCTATCAGCTGAACCTCCACAGCTTCTCACGAAGGTTGCCTGAAGAAGGCAAATTGCACAAAGGGGACGATATAACGGAATCTCCGATAGCGACAGCCAATGAAACCATCGGTAGGTAGTCATGTGAAAGACATGTTCCGTTCTATTGCGAATGGAAAACCGGCAATGAGGTGAAACACATATAACTCAATGGCAATAGGAAAGTCCGAGAACTGCGCCATGAGAACACAGCATCTTGCACTTTCAAGATAGTCGGGGGTTCAACTAGGTAAGTATATCTTATACAAAGAAGGCTATGTGAGGGATTTTTCCTCAAATCACATTCTTGAAGCCACGACAATTACATGGATACCGAACAGGTTTGATAGGTATAAATGTGCTGGGAAATGTATGTATCGGCTATAAAAGAAGTTCTATCACTTCCTTTTAGAATATAACGATCGATTTATTAATTATGTACTGGCGTACCATTTTAAGCCTCATGGGCTAAGTTGAATTACACTCGGCGGGTAATATTAAGAACTGAATGATGGTAACTAGCCATGTCTTCGTGAGGGTTGTTCAGGTGGGCAATGCTTGTAACCAAAAGAAGAAAGCAGCAATGATCTTCGTTTCGGAGCTGGTTGATAGGGGCTGGTAATTACGCGTATGGTATCTCATTTTGTTTTGTAACACACCTTAGATCATTTCGGCGAATGCCTACATGCAATGCTTAGAATATAGATGTCATCTGTTACTCAAGTTCTGTTTACGGAACCGAGGAATATATCCAATGTTCAATTTTCTCTTAAAAGTGCATCCTTTTTTAATATCATAAGCGGTGTGGCTTGCTGAGGGCTGCTTATTACGCTGATGATACTTCGAGGATCGAAAGGGGGGTTGGGAGCAGCCTGCTCTCCATCGTAAACATATCCCCCCATGAGATAAGTGTTCAACCCATCCATGGATGGCATAGGAGCTCAGATCCACATCAGATTTACTTCGTACTCTTCAAATTGAATATCGTACTATTCGTCTGTTCAGAAGTAGCCACACATGGCGAACATTAACCTTCAAAGCAAGCCGCTGCCGTCCGGCGCCATCACGGAGCTCTCCAAAGTCGCGGAGTGGCTTCAAAGCAGCGCGGCTGATTTCCAGACCGTTAACAACATCAAGATATGCAAGAACACCCAAGGATTGGCCAACGCTACGGAAACCCTTCTGAAGCAATTCGCTAAAGAAGTCGCAGTAGGGATACCACCCCTCACTTGGGTAAACTTGTATAGAAGATAGCTAACCTAGGACTTTTGGTCCAGTCTCCGCCATCGCAGAACCGCGTGTCAGCTATCCATTTCAATCAGTCTGCTAGTCTTCCTGTAGAGACAGGCTGGGTCGTTGATCTCATGCCTGTGCATATCGTTGGAGGGTCGGCAGCAGTGGAGAGCAAGGAACTCAAGCTGGGGCACTATGTTCATCTGACAAAAGAGGCACAGATCTCTGGGGATTTCTTCGCAGTTCTGTTGTTGTCTAAGATTGATGCTTAAAGGAATTGATCCAATTTTTATTGTATCTAAACCTAAATCCTACTTAGATACCTATGTAGCAAATGGAGTTGGACTATAGACCCTATTTCTCAACAGTTTTGAGGAAAGTAGACCTCGGCACTGTTTTCTTCCCTTGTCAGGAATCCGAGTGGCCCAGAATTGAGACGTGAAATTAGGGCACTGTATCTTTCCAGATCTCCAAAGCCGATATTGACGATTAGGTTATCTGTATATACGCTGCTTAGCTTCCCCTGTAGGTATGATTCGACGAGGAAAATATATCAAAGCAAATTAGGCTCCTTACTTCCAAGATAACTACCATCGCCATTCGACTTCATATTGCCGAAGCTTGTGTCTGATACACCACCAACTTGGCTCCTGAGGTAGTGTTGATTGAGCAGGACTTCATTTTGAGAATAGGGCCTGGACTTTATGAAGTTGCACTCTAAGTTTGGGCATAAAAATGCTATGTGTCCTTTGATAGCATTAGTGAAGTATCATGAAAGGCGTTGTGTTTCGGTTTAGTGACACACCAGTAGTGACGTCCGGATATATAGTGCCTTCGATCAATTTTGTGACAAAGACAAGAGCAGCCGATGATCCACATTTACATTCCCATTCCTGCTGCATCTCGTTGGTCGAGTCGTTCAGAGGCATAATCGTTTCTGATTATTTGATAACTTCGTAGGGTGGTTGGTGTGATTGATCATTAAAATTCTATTACTGACTGGAATATGCGAATATGCTTGTGGTATTGAAGTGATTAGGGGTATACTGGTATGTGGAAGATATGTGGAGCTTTTATTGATGGATAGAACTATAGAGCGGCAGTAGACACCTAAAAGCTGACATTTGGCTAAAGCCTACCTCCTGACGTCGTACATTATAGGTACATACTGCGGAACATACATATACCGGTACATACTAATTTCGAATAGATACATAAATCTAGGCCAAGGGACCAGAAATGTATTTTAATGCATGCCTATTAGATAGGTATTAGGTAGGTAACTAGGTAGGTAGGTAGTAGGTAGGTAAACGTGTATTATACCTAATACTAAAGTTTGTATAAAAAACGACTGTGGGATAGATGTGGGATCTATGTAGCATCCAGATCCAGCTGGAGCCTCGCAGGCTGTGATGTACCTAGCCAGATAGGTACCTAGAGGTACGTGCGTACCCACGCAGAATTTGAATTGTAGAGAATGTTGGACAAATAGAGAACTTACGTTGGACTATAATCATAAGATCCGCCATCCCGCCAAATCAACGCCACACTGTGTAACAAGTCACCTGTAATTATAGGGGACTTAGGGGCTTTAAAGCGCTGTAAATTTAGGTGACCCGCTTTTTCCAACAATGGCTTAACAACGGCTTGGCAAAGGCTCAACAACGGCTCGACGACGGCTTCAACAAGGTCCTATAACTGAACTCACAAAGCAGTCTATATAATAAAACTTATATCAATTAATTCTACTCGAGAAGATCTTTAATTAAGGTTAAGTTTTATTATATATACTGTCTTATTAGTTGAGTTATAAGACTTTATTTAAGCCGTTGTCGAGCCGTTGTCGAGCCGTTGTTAAGAAAAGTGGATCTTGCTTCTGAAGGAGTGCGCTAAGTCCCTTATATTACAGGGGACTTAGCGGCTGAAATACAGTGTAAAAGCAGTGTATAAGCCACAAAATACGGTGCAAAATTGATTTGGCGGGATGGCGGATCTTATGACTATCGCCCTCCGTCGAACTTGAAGCCACCAACTTGACCCCTCCCTCCCTCTGCCCCGCCAAAACCTTGCTCACTTTAAATCTCCAAGGTTCTTGTCACCCAAAAAGCATCCACAAATTTCTAGACCATCAATTAAGCCAGACCACCAAAAGACGAGAATCTACAAGACGACAATCTTGGAGATCCCATGGGTGATAAGGCTTAATCAGTAACAGTTCGCATGCTATTTATCCATACCATCAACTTCCATCGGATCACCATTCGAGGCGTTCGTTGTCTTGGAAGTACCTGAGTGATTCTTTCCGCCTAGGCTGTATTTAGCATTTCTTATTGCCTCTAAAGCAACATCCTTTTCATTTATTCCGACTGCAGAAAAATCCCCTTTGCCGGTGATTTCATTACGCAGAACGTCGGGGTTATGTGCTGGTGCTGAACCATTAAGACCAACAGCTGCTGAATCCCCATTCCAACTGATCTTGTTGCCCTCGATCGTTCGTTGGCGTTGCGTGTCCGATAGCAACCTATGTGGATCTGATCTGGTGGAGTTTGGCAAAGAGCTCTGTATAAGCAAGGATCGTTAATAACAATTCTATTTCGTTCGAAAGTTATCAATACCTACTTGTGTTTGAGCCAGATTGTTATTGTAAGCAGTGTGTGTTTGCCGATGAACTGGAAATGGCACTAAGGTTTAACGCCGTAAGCCGGTACCCACCACGGCTATGACGGTCATAAGGGGTGAGGAGGCTATAACTCACCCACAGCTTGGCTAGTGCCTTGGTTCATATACCGGTCTTGATTTCCAGTATTTGATTCATCCTCCTTTACGGAACCGTTGTTTTGCATGTTTCGAATTTCTTTGGGATATTTGGCCTGGGTTGCGCGACTCAAGGTACTAATTGTAAGGATGAGGGTTGTTTTATCGCGTTCTAAAGATTCAAAGACTTGAAGGATGCGAACCTCAAGATTCTTGGCTTTGAGAGCCCGGTTCAGTTTTGTAATAAGCCTCTGCTTAGGCTCTGAACTATAGTTCGCGCACAACTCCATCAATCTAGAAATTTTGGGGGCCATAGATGTGATAATGCGGCTTACCGAGCACGTATGCAGAGCCTTGGTGTCGCGGATTGCAGTAATCGTGTCACGAAGAACAGCCAGCTCACAGCGCCATCCTTGATATCGAGCCGGTGCATGCCGAAGGAAATCACAAATTTGAGAGATTGACTCAATAATCGTGATCACCGTCCCCACGAGTTGGCCCACAGCCGCGACAGCCCCGAGGACTTCCATAGCCCTTAACCGACGCTAGGTGGTGGGCAGACATTTAATCGTGTTGAGAGCCTGCGTCGAACGCCTTATGTGACACCGATATTGTAATTATGCAGCAGTTAGAGGAAGAGGGGACTGATCGTAGTTTAAGACGGCTTTATACTCCATTGTTTCTTTTAGGCATATCAAGTCTGCCTACTAGGTACTATATAAGGTGCGGATGTGGGACAATAGGTATTTCAAGGGAATGTATTTGGTAGCACATTATTCAGCTCATAAGGTGTGTATTAATATTGAATGATGAGCATTGAAGGCGATACGCAAATTAAATCTTGATATTGTAGGTATTCGTCTCTTCATATCCAATATTTCCTTCGAGGAAATGTCCGAAGTATGGAAAGCTGCAGTGTTCGCGTTTATAACGCGAGCAACATCCGAGTCACCCGACATACTTGAATATCGAAATCAATAAAAAATATAATCCACACTCCTCTTGCTAGGTAGGTAACAACAATGCCTAAAGGCTATGCCAGTGGCAGTTGTCGTTCCACTACTATCTACAGTCTCCAATCTTTGCTGCGTTGGCAATGAGTGGTGCCATATAAGATAGGAAACCACATAAGCAATGCCGCCAGCCTGCTTTGCGCAATCAGGCTGATGATATATATTCAAACACAAGCACTACGTTGGAGGCTATCCTTTCTGACATCAACAAGGCTATGGCCATTGACATTCGCCGAGGCAGCCAAGGGGGGGACAATGACATGTCGGCAAAGCCAGCTGAAATGTGAATACTTAGGTGACGTTATTTTAAGTCTGTCTATATTAGCAGCGAACCAGATGCCTGGGGGGGAAATCCACTTAGCAAATAGTGCGACAAAACAGTCTAATAGGCTAAGTAGTAAAGATTCTAGCCCTTGAGTCGTTCTATGGGGTCAAATAACCAAAGAAAAGATATTATTTTGACAACTGGGAGAAACTAAAGTGAAGAGAACGTGGCACACTTATAAGATTTGTTGGTGCTTTCTATTTGTAGGCTGTTCACCAGTGGCATAAAGTCTACTAGGCAATACCCAACCAGGTAGGTACCTACCTATGTACATGGTTAGGTCGCCATAAGGTAGTACCGAGTATTTACTTGCCCACTAGGTATCCAGCGGCTGTAGATCAATAAATTTTAACGTGCACTTAATGATAGGTACCTATTACCTACCTGGTGATAACATCCACAATATGCATGTCAGCCTACATACCTACCTACCTAGTAGGTACCTATATAGCACCCACCAGTTACCAGACCTCAATAATTACCAAATAGCGCTAATAACTGGTCCCTCTCACGGTTCACCAGTGTACCCCATGCAGTACTTATACTGCCAAAGTTTTAGCATAACAGTTGGTATTCTGCAAGTATGACATAGGCCAACAAAGCGGAAATATCTTACAAAAGCTAAAAAAAAAAATAATGGAAAATATTAAAAAATATCTTTTTTTATCCTTATAATTGCCAAAAGTACACATGCCTGTGCTTAAACTTACCCATATAACTCAGGTGTGTTGGGGCGTTGTATATAACCAATGATGTTAACGACCTAAAGGATCTAGGTCTTAGAGCCAAAATTGTACATCCGTAAAGTCGGAGATTTTTATATTATTATCTCCGACTTTACTACGTTCACGAGCTTTTTGCTACTGAACTGCACTTTAACAATAGTTTAATACTGATATTACTAGTGTGAATCTACGCTCGCGATCTAATTGGCCAAAGCAATCTCCCTAATACCACCTATAGTTATGGCGCTCAACAGCGCTAAGTGTCCTAATTCTTACAAAATTTCGACCTTCATACCATGTTTTTGGTGGCTTGGCGGCTTAACTATCATATCGCGCACCCAATGCACCTGGGCATTTAAATGAACAGCTTTGAAACTTGCAACCAACCATGCTTACATAAACAAAGCTTTTGAAGACTTCTAAGCATGCTCGATGAACCCATGACACGGGATGAAGCTGTGTTAGCACTGCTAGCCTATGTGTTCTCCGGCGCAATCGGTCCTCCGAAAGGGAAAGGAGTGGGCTACGCACTGATTGAGGCGACACCCACTACTTTCGCTTGGTCGGCAGCGTTGGAGGATATTGATGGACCTGCTGCACCTATTGATCGATACCTAATCAGAATTGATAGGAAATCGAAAGAAATCCACTCCCCAAAGCCTATTGTACTTTCTGAAACTGAGCTTACGGATGCGATTTTCGTGGCAACGGGTTATCGTTTGGCTTCGTCAACAAGATTCACCGATGGCGCGTTAAGCACCTCTTACAAAGTCACAGTTGAGGAGAGACCGGACGTCAAATATGTGGTTCAGCTACGCCATCACGGCTGCGTAGCCTCCATGGATTCATTCATGACATTGATCTCGAGCAAAGTCGACCCCCAAGTCTTGCCCATACCTCCAGTCTACCCAATACCCAGGGAGAAGGAACGGCAAGAGGCTACTGGTATGGGCAGGCAAATCACTCAGTTTATACCAGGTGTTATGGCATCATCAGTCTACCCCCAACTAACACACGAGGAAAGACTTATTTTCGTGCGAAAAATGGCCCTCGCATTCCAAGCTTGTTGGCGGATCCAGCTCCCGGAGGATCATTTAATAGGCGAACTTATTGCCGAAACAAGAGATGGTCAAGTTGTTCTCAAGGTTGGACCCGATCGGCACCACGGCCTCGGCGGCCCATTCCGTTCTGTGCGCGACTACCTCCGAGCCTATATCCGGACCTCCTTCCTCGCCCTCGAAAAGCAAGAAGACATTGAAGAGTATAAAGAGCAGTTCCTAGAGCGCATTAGGGACTTTGTCGACAATCGCATGCACAATATCCCCGCCATCGTCGAAGACGTCCCCATTGTGGCCGTGCACGCGGATATGGGCCCTCACAATGTCATCGTATCCAGCCAGGCACACACCGAGATACAGGCGGTCATTGACTGGGAGTTCGTGTCTAGTGCGCCGTATGCCTCGCTTCACCGGATTATTGAGATGCTTTTCCGCAAGCCTGCGCCCAATGGCTTCGGTCCGGAGTACAGTCATGCAGGGCAACTCCGTAAGGCTTTCTGGAATGCCATCCCCGAGTGGGAGCAGTGGAATCGGAGCGAAGCGACACAGGTATTCCTAGAGTGGTATAGGTTCGGTCTCTTCATGAAGCCTGAGTGGAGGCCGAAAGAGTTATCCGAGGCTGAGAAGCAGCAGTTTTGGTGCGAAAATATCCGAGTTGTTGAGGGTATGTTAGAGAAGTATTTGTGATAGCAAGGTAGTATTTCAATCATGAACTCTGGGGCTGAGGGAGTTGACCTGTACGAAAGGGGGGGCGGGGAGCACGCTAACTTTTAAAGCAGTGGTCATTGGTAGGTACCTAGATGTATGCCTTCTTTCCCCGCCATCAGCTACCATATGAACCGCTTGAGTTATGTCTTGAGAAAGGATTCATCAACGGTATATGATAATATTTTACTCGCAATTATATTTCTATAATACCTCATGCCCACTCTTTTCTCAAGTTTTAGCAAAGCTTGCGCCACTCATAAACTTACCACAACACCATGAGTGTCACAGAAAGAAGCGATGGATTCGATCGTCAAACGTTCACTAATAATACTCATATACTGAACGCTTCTGAGGATTGTATTCTCCCTTATCACCGGAGAAGTCCAGTCATTTGGTGTCAAGAACGAAGAGGTTATTCCCCTATTGATGCCGATCTTTCAACGTTTCAACGAGCTCGGGGGTTAGGGTGCGAGACGTGTCAATTAATATACGAAGCGTTAGCTACATACAAGAACATTCCACTCGATCAACTAACGGGTAGAGTGTGGTTTAATCCAGGGTCGTTGACTATTTCCTGGGAACTTCCTTCCGCTAACGAAGAAGAGGCTACTTTTGGACATATAAATCTCCAATTCTATTTTACATCAGGTTGGTTATGCCCTCATCCAAGAGCGCCATTTTACTAAAAGAAATATAATTTTAATACGAATAGATTTTCCTTGCGATCCTATCTGGGATTTCACCAAACCCTTGGGGAAAAGAGACAAACTTCCCGCACGCACAGACTCCGAAGAGACATTTACCCAAATTCAAGAATGGTTGAAGGAGTGTGGTACAACGCATACTATGTGTAAATTAGGTGCCAATGGGGGACTACCTACACGACTCCTAGATCTTAACGAAGTAGTGTTAGCTGGAATAGCGAGACTGGTCGAAGTGAAGGATATTTCCGTTGAAGATGGAAAATACGCATGCCTCAGTCACTGCTGGGGCGGAGGGACGGCCGAGAATGCCAAAACAACTAAGAAATCCTTGGAAGGGATGAAACAAGGTATTCTAGTCGAGAACCTACCTAAAACATTCCGCCATGCAATAGTAGTCACAAGAAAAATCGGCGTTCGATATCTGTGGATCGACTCTATGTGTATCCTGCAGGACGATGAGTTGGATTGGGACAGGGAATCGAAGAAGATGGCTACTATATACCGAAATTCGTTCATTACAATTGCCGCAACATGGTCTAGGGATAGTACTCAGGGCTTCTTCCACCCCTCTAGCCGATCTGATCCGTACCCCTTTAAATGCTTAACAGCCAATGGCCAGCCATTTGACCTATATATTCGCCCGATTCTGCCTCATCATGAACGCAATCTTGAATCAAAGTTCTACCCGCTTTTGTACCGTGCTTGGGCATATCAAGAACGCCTGCTCTCGTCTCGGTACCTACATTTCACATTGAGAGAGGTCGTCTGGGAGTGCAACGAGCTCATGACCTGTCAGTGTACCCCGAGGGACAGTCCCAGGTTTCCCAACGAGTTTGAAGATTATAGCAAACGGATCTACACAGAACAAATCAATTCAGCGAACATTGACAAACTAAAAGCAGCTTGGTCTTCTATTCTTCCTCGCTTCACTCACCAGGCATTATCCTTCGAGAAAGACCGTCTGCGAGCGGTAGCTGGTATTGCCAACCATCTTTCATCGGTCGAGCTGCCGTCTAACCCGGGCAAACCTGTTATGGGGCGTTATATCGAAGGTCTCTGGGAAGATAGGATGTGCGAAAGTCTATGTTGGTATGCTCAACCAGCAGGCAGACACCCCAAGCCACGCCCGGCGGATTGGAGGAAATGGAAGGCCCCAACATGGTCTTGGGCATCTGTCCAGGATCCCTCTCATGCGATCATCGATTCTTACACCTTTAACCAAAAATCCGCAAATTTGGCCAATTTTCTGGAGGTTCAATATATCACTCATCCCCAAGCTTGCCAAGAGCAAGTCCAGTATAATTGTATCCGCCTCGAGTTACCGACTATGGAAGCGACGCTGGTAATGTCACTGGCCGAAGGAGCGGGTCCATATGAATCTACCCATTTCATCAAATGGAAATTGCAGGTAAACGGAAACGATATATGTGAATATTCAATTACAATACGTCCCGACTACGATTATGCGATAAATGGACCGGATCACATCGCTTCCGGGAGAATCGTCATGTGCGGTCTAGTTTTGGAGAGTCTGAATCCTGGAATTCTACCCATTAATATAGGCTTGCTACTAATACCGGTAGAGGAAGAAAACGGGTTGTACAAGCGCATTGGGTATTTTGAGTATGGATCCTGGGAACTGAGCCCTCATTTATTCACATGGAAGACCATCTTGTTGGTATGATATGCAATTTGTAATTAAGGTAACTGTCACGAGGCGGAACTAAGAGACGAGAAAACAATGACGTTGTTGCACGAGGAGCTCTAAACTCTCTCGTCTACTGAACATGGTATACATACAAGATCAGACTCTTTGTCTGATGAGAGCTAGCCGCCAACGGCCACCACGGGCTCCAACGGCTACCACACAAGCCGAACCCCGACACCTGGCTGCGAGCTAGCCCTAAGGCCTGAGACCTGATAGTAACGATATTATGATAGAAGATAGGCATCAAACTAGGTAGTGGATACCTAGGCACTGAACCAAGAATAAAGCACAAATCTACCAAAACCAGACCTATCACGAAATATGTCTAGTATTAAGTTTTGAAGGTCCATGTATCACAATATCCTTTCCAGCCACGACGTTATGTACATCTACATGAATCCCGACAGTGGTTAATAATAAATGTGATAGATCCCCATTGCCGGATGTGTAGTACCCATAAGCTTCCTTAACCCCTGAAACCCTAACTTAAGTGATGCTTCTCGTTAATACATCGTTCGATCCCTAGCAGCTCATTACCCAGCTAATAGACGCGGGATTCATGTATGGTTCTAGGTTGATCTGCTAGATGGCGGTCCGAATGGCGGTCCCCATGGCGGTCCACCATGTGGTGGTCCATGAGGGGGTGCAGGAGGCCTAGGCGTAGAGGTAGGCGTAGAAGTAGAAGTAGAGGTAGGTGTAGATGAAGGCGACCCTTCAGAGGGTGATTCAGGCTCAACTCGGTCTACCGTATAAGCAACCCATTGAGTGGGAGAGTTGTTACAGACGACCGGGTATCCATCTTTTGGTACCGACCCCTGAATGAAACTTCCGTTATCAGAGCAGTTAGAGGTGGTATAGGCGTGGACTTCAATAGCAACAGTCAGCAACGTATCTCCGCGGCACGATAGTAAGATTCATGAATGACATAGAGGGAGACGACTCACAAACCCATCCGTCCGTTAAGTGGACGTATACGGAACTGAATGCTTCAGGCCATTGGTTGCAAATGCCGGTCATTGATTGAGTGAAAGTGCCAACGCCCTGATTGTCGGCTGAGCAGTCCACCTGACCAAATGTTCTTAGGTCACCCACGTATGGATCGTCTCGGGGAAGGGCTACGGCGTTGGCAGTAGACGCGAGGGCGACGAGGCCAGTGAGAACATCTGCAGGATGCATTTTGGGAGACGGGAGTTTCGAAGTATCCTAGTTTTCTAGCCCGTCGTAATAGGGGGCGAACAGAGAGCGGGCGCGTGGACAGTCAGTCGTAATCTTATAATAATGAACGCTTGTGTCGCGGTATTTTTGATGTCCAGCAGACTGGTCAAAGGGGTGTGTCCCATCAATGGCTTGAATTTTAAATACTCCAGACCTTTCGCCATTGTGGGGGGACGGGAGGAGAATCCGGCTCCAGGCTTGCGGATAATCTAGACCCGGGAGGATAACGGCTGCGCTGACGGCGGCAACGCCATCTCAACCTTATTCCGATATACGGGTAATGCATGCGAGATGTGAGAAGGTCGGTGATGACCGTCGAGGCTCATCATGTCGTCATACGCGAAGAAGTAACATGGGTACCCGTACCTGGACGCAAGCGACCGACATTCCCAATATAACCAGCACATCGGAGCAATATATATCTTGGCGGCATATCACACGGAATGCCGCTTGTTCTGGCCATCATTATTGGAGCACAAGGTCAAGATTGTCCTATGCGGGTTGCCGTAGGATCTCGTAATGAGCAAACTGCTGTATATTCGAGGCGGCCAAACCTGATAAGTCAAGTTCAGTTCGTATTTCACTGAGCTCCGCTAATTCGGCAGTAGTACCAAAAATGAAGGAACTGACTTACTCACTTATTACGTCGTAGCTCTCAGCGAAAACCGGGCCTTTCCTATAGAACTGTCGAATCATGACTCAGTCTTCTACCATGCCCACATAGAATATGAAGAAACTCCTGACTTAGTGGTTTGGGAATGATTAGTCAGTGAATAGAGAGCGTGGATTTAGAGGCGTAGAAATATTGGTGAAATGGATTGGCCAACATTGGGGGTGGATTAGGAACCCCCTTTTTCAATTGAAGGCAAAAAGATCGCAAGGACATCTATTATATTACACCTACCAGCACTTCATATCACTACGATAGATATATCGTAGATATATCGTAGAATTCTTTCGCTTGTGAGTTGAAAATAAATATAATTTATTCCAGAATTATTAAACAGAATACTATTCTTTGACCGAGAAAGGGGCTCCGAGATATGCAACCTCTTACTGATGACGTAATGTTTCCTAGGAGCTTTCCCGCCTTTTGGCGCGTATCAAGCGCGCCACAGAGGCACTTATTTTTAGTTACCTGGTAACAGGTGGGTAATTGGCCCCGGCGAATCACCAAAAAGAAATAACGACCTTCTCGTCAACTTTCAAGGTTTATCACCACAATTCACAAAACAGTGACTCTTCATCTTTCTTTACCTTCGTTGCTTTAACCTCTTTTTCCTCTCCAGGGAAACAAGATTTAATTACATTCTTTTACTGACTTAGAAGCTTTGGCCCCCCCAAGTATGTCGTCTAACAATCTAGCATACATACCCCATTATCGTATTTCCCCTATTGTTCGAGAAAGGCGACCGCAACCATGCCCGGCGGACTAGACGACTCGCGCTGGGCGCCAAAGAACCAGCATAATCGCATAAACAAACATCGCGGACGTCTCGGTCAAAATGCACGATCTTCATCCTCCAACGCGACGATATCCGCATCCCACTCCGAAGCCCTTCTTCTCCAACTCGAAGATCGACCCTCGCCTGAACAGGAGTTCTCGCGATTTCTCAAGATCGTTGCCAGGCTCAATTGGAAGCTACCATTCCTTAAAATGGGATATAGCTTGGCGAAGGACGTTGCCGACAAGGAACAATCGCAAATTGAAGCATGTGAAACCCAGTTCAAACTGGATTTCCATGAATTCTACATGCTGATCGAACGTGCCCTCGTCCGGCTCATGGGTATCTTCGGGGTTATAGTTAGGCGCAATGAGATTATAATCGACGGAGTTATCAGAATGAACAACGGACAGGACGAGAACTCGGATCATAACATGGCTGAGGACTCTAAGGAACGTTCCATCCAACACTTCTACCACAAGAACGTCTTGACCGCACTCCAAGATCCCAAGAATCCACTCTACAAGATATTCGGCAAGCCGGAAGTTCGGGCGCAGCTATCGAGAGCCAAGGACCTTCGAAATCGCTGGAAGAACATCGACGAAGCCGACCCCATCAATTTCGCGCCACTACCTCTTTCGAGCTATAATCTAGAGTTGATCATGCAGACTATTCTGATGGCAATTGAAGAGGCGCATCTTGTTGCTCTTGAATATCTACGTAAGAGGGGGAACGATCCAGCGAAAGTCAAAGGGGACGATTGGGAGTTTATGGTGGATGCCATGGATTGGGAAGCTGTTTAACAAGCTTGCAAGACTCCTTCTATTCCTTACACGGAGACGCCATACTCGACTTGCCTTATTAACGATTTTAGATGTTAGAATAATGTCTTCGGCAAGTGTTGAAAGACTACTGCTAACCCCAGGCTGCGATTAGACCGGCTTTTGTTTCATTTCGCAAAGGATACCACAATACTGGCTAGTGCTTATTCCGAGAGTTGGAATACCCAGAAGAGACTTGGAGGCGTAAGAGGCGGACCGACTACCTTGTTTTCGACTCGATATTTTCGACGGCGTTTTGCATGCAGGTAACCGCAGTCAACCCCTATAACCCTGGAATCCTCTTGGTTTACAGTTGGATCGGTTTTCTCTCTTAATACTATGCTTTTTAAACTAGGGGCGGCGTGGCGTTTTGATCGGTGATGTGGCTAAAGCATAATGGCATTGATACCCAGACTCGGATAGATAGGATACTCTCCAGGCCCTATAGAATTCTTTGGCATTGGTTAGATAACAGCTGTATTTGATAGGTACTACTGCCTAAATAGACCTAGATTCTAGAAACCATCACAATGCTGATCGCGATGAGTCAGGCATCTCTTAAATGTTTCTCACCTCTCACGGTGAGAACATGTCACCTAGGTATCCTTCCGAGACATCATGAATCAAATGAGTGCGCTGGAAAACAGAACGTGATAAGAAGCATCGAATTAAAATCAACGATGTTCCAGGGGTCTTCGTAAGGGTTGAAGCTCACATGCATCGGATACCTAGGAATATACACGGTTGAGCCAATCAGATACAACGCCTCGTTCCCAAAAAGGCTAGAGCCTTAGCCAAAACGTCAGAGGTCCCACTCCCCTTAGTCGGAACTCTCTAGCTATCTCCGTAACCAGCAGCATTCCTCTTACTACAAGAACCATCTCTGGTCAGCGACCATCACCTATTACTCAACCTATTATTCGCATTTCTTAAATCTTTATCTTTAGAATCGGGAGTTTGAACGATAGATAGTATCATTATGCCTTCAGCCGCTTCCCTGCGGTCCGTCCTCGCCTACGCGAGCAACCTCGTCTCGCAATTCCCGCTCGGCCTCCCCAACCTACCGAACCCGCTCTCAGCCCTCTCCCCCCAGCAGCAGTCGCCCTCGCCCGTCGACGTCGACTCCCCCATCACGCCCTACGATCCTTTAACCGGCACCCCGTCCTGTCCGATCGACGGGCCTATCAGCTGCAATAACAATACGGCGGCCGATTCGTGCTGCTTCATCCACCCGGGCGGCCGCCTGCTGCTGACGCAGTTCTGGGACGAGAAGGTGCACGTCGGTGGTAGCGAGGAGGATTGGACGCTCCATGGCTTGTGGCCGGATCTGTGCGATGGCTCGTATGATCAGTACTGCGGGATGGCGCCGAGATTCGAGAATATAAGTGGGGTGTTGGAACACTATGGGCAGAGCGAGTTGTTGGCCGATATGAATCGGTATTGGATCGCGAATTAGTACGTTTTCCCTATTTTGTTGTCTTGGGTAGAAGATGGAGGAGGTGAAGATGGTAAGAATGAGATGGGTATGCTAACACTTGGATAACAGCGGCACAAACGACCACCTCTGGGCCCACGAATACAACAAACACGCAACCTGCATCAACACGCTCGCCCCCTCCTGCTACGGCGACGGCTATACCCCCGGTCTCGAAGTCGTCGATTACTTCGTCCGCGCCTTCAGTCTGTTCAAGCAGCTCGACACGTACTGGGCCCTACAACACGCCGGCATCGAGCCGACCTACAAGAAGACGTACGATCTCGCGAAAATCCAGTCTACGCTTGAGAGCTTCAGCGGTGGGAAGGTGATTTTGAAGTGTGGGGGTAGACATCATAATGTTCTGCATGAGGCGTGGTACGTGTATTTTGTCAAGGGGAGCTTGCAGGGCGGGGACTTTGTGCCCGCGAGGGACAGTTTTAAGGGTGATTCGGGGAATTGCGCGAAGCAGGTTAGGTATTTGCCTAAGCGCCATAAATAAGACGGGTGGGAGCTCTGGGTAATGAGATCCAGCTTGTTTGAATAGGGATTTAATATGGCATGGTATGGCGTTTGGGACTTGGATTGAGTGGATATATATTTCTTGACATCGAGGGTTAGAAATTTGTCGCGAGTGGTTTGTTGCGATATATAGCGATCTAGCAAACAGGCATCGCATCTATGGGTTTATATATATATATGCTCATTTAATGGCTACCTACGCTTTACGTTGTATAATGGCGTGGATGTCGACTTTGACAAGGATGATGTGAATAAAGCTGCCTTGTAACTATGCCAGAAATTAATATGAAGATGAACAACGACATTATTCTTCCAGGAACGGGCAGAGGAGCTAGCGACAAAATGATCAAATATTAAACATAAGTAGTATCCGCCTAGCGAGACGCCAGTTCTTCGTTGCTCCCTGTTATCAATGTCTTCAATCTACGAGGTACGCAACAAAGCGCCCGACTATTAACCCGTTTAGTAGGTACGCAACTTGGAAGGTGACAGCATCTATAATCTATTTTGATACTAGGTCATATCGAGAATGCAATGGTGCTCGAGTTCAATAGCATTTCGTATAAATATACGGTAGGTAGCTTTCAGACAGTACCTAGATGGAGATAGGGCAATGATAGAATGATGCTTTCAGCAACATATACAGTCGAGTACCTAGATATCGCCTGGTATTTTTTTTTTGGCGAAATCAATGTTGTCGGTTTTAGTCGTCTCGGTCAGTATACTATCCGCTGGGAGGTAGATACCGACGTTACGGCTAGTAACACAATTCGTAACTAGTAACACCACATTGTTTGCTCTCATCGTCGCCTACAAGGAACTTCCCGTGCTGAAATGCGTTCTAAAGATAGGGTATGGGATTCAACAGATAAGCAAATTTGCTGAGTCAATGGCTAGTAACCCGTCTACGTAAAAAGAGGCCACGACGATAGCATATAACACGCTCATATATACATCCATCAATCCCACCCCACGAATCTAGAATCGTCAAACCGCATCTTGTCAAGGGAACGTGCTTCGTCAGTACGAACACCATACCCCTTAAAGCGCGTATGCCGAAACACATACCTTCTCTACCTAACCTAACCCACACGCAATCAAGGAATCTTCCGAAAACCTCATGGCTAAAGTCCCACCGCGCGGTCCCATACTAGGTATATAGTCTTGGCCCAGCAAAAGAACCTCGAAGTTCTGGCCTCATATCTACGTCATATTCCATCCTTGCGGCTTAGAATCCCCGCATCGACACGCACGTCAAATAAAACTTTTTTTTTCCCTCTTTGGCCCGCGCGTGCGCACCGGTTTACCATATCTAGCACCTGCCTACCTGGGACCCGAAGTGGAAAGGAAGACCGTTGATTCTGGGGAGCAGCCGGAGGTATGTAGGTATGTGCTCGGTAGGGGAGCATTCAGATGCAAGCCACCCGCCTGCAACTCTATGTAGGTCCGGCCGTTCGTACCTAGGCTATTTATTCAGAACTGGGTCCACGGCGCAAGCGTGGGCTGTGAGGAAAAACCGCCTGCCTATCCGAGTAAGGATAGGGTGTGCTGGGATGGCCTTTTTGGGGGCGTTAAGTCCGGATGGGGAACTGGCGTGTTACAGGTTACGAGTTATCGAGTTCATGATCAAGTTATCGCGACGGAGCATGTGATAGGTTGCAATGTAAAAGGACTTAGCATCTCTTGAAGTTACTCTATAAAATTTTTCTGTGACGATGTTACCGTATATTGCTATTCGCGACTAGAGACGCGGTTCGTGATCATGTGAAGTTGAAGACTTCTTCGACTAAGAGACGTATACCCCACAATAGTATAACTTGACTAAGTGATAAATGGAAACAGGAAACTATGTGTCATTGACGAAGTCGAAGTAATTAACGTGTTGTAGTTTTAGGTAAGAGGAGGTAGATCTGCTATAGTAACTTGGCTTGTGGTCGTCGATGTCTTACGATACGTACGGTTCAACCGCCTCAATATAAACGGACGAAAGATGAGATGAGGGGTTTGAGCGGTGAGAAGCAGGTATGTATGCACACTAACATGCGCAAATGTGATAGCCGGGAAAATGGGGGATCGGGAGGGGACTCGCTAAGGCGCACGATAACCTTTGGACGGTTTCTTTGGCTTCAGTGCCCCTGAATCATTAGGAGGAAAAAGCAAAACAGCGTTAGTATGTCTTAGTTGAGTTTAACTCCCGCGTATAGCATCGGTAACTGAGACATTGAATATCGGGTGATGCTGAGAATGGCAGGGCTCTATTTTTCGGTAGGCGATCTCACAACCGTTCAAATGCCGACAGGGCCATCGAATTGGCTTCGACAATTTGCTGCTAGCCTCTGTAAGATGGTGGTGTGGGGGCACGATATATTATTGATCGACTGTTTGCTGATGAAACATTGCTAAGTTGCTGCCGCCATGAGATTGGTTAAATACCTAAATTCCGTCATCGTCTCTCGCATTTGATAATAGACCAGTCATGAAGCTCTTCCGGGCAAGCAATCGCGTGCTTTTGGGTCAGTACGGGATCAATACCTAGCGAAGAGGAGACAAGCGGAGGGCGTGTCCTGCTCCTCGCCGCATCTCTATCTAAAGTGAATTTTTGCCCCCAAGCGAGCAGTGATGGAAAAAGGAACCAGTCAGAAAGCAGCGTTTTTTCGGAGTGCTCGCGAGGCCTACTGATCCTAGTCGAATATAAAATGGACATTATTTCTTAAGTAAGAGCCAGACAGCCAGACTAAGCCTAGCGGCACTCGTCAGGCAATGATCGACCATGCAAGTTGAAATTTGCTGTTCAATCACTGGCTGTAGGCGTGCTGCATGACTTTTGCTGACTCCGCCAACTCCACATAGATTGCCGTTGCTCGCCCTGGAATCGGCTCCTGGGCTCTTGCTCTAGCCAGTAGCAATTCGGCATTCTTTCGTTACCCAGAGTAGGAGGATGGATGTACTGTACATCGTCAATGCCAACCTTGCTGAGTTGCATCGATGATCATCGAGGCATTAAGGGACTGCCCCGCGTTGGGTCTGTCTGATACTTATTGCGATGCTGTCATGATGGGTAGGTATGAATTGGAACTTCCAGCTTTATTAGAACGAATGATGATATGAACCTCCTATTACTTGGTGGGAAACATAGGGTTGTTATTGAGGAACGAGAATGCTTGGGCTGAAAGATTACTGTGAATTGATCTGCATGTCTTAGGTAGAACAGGAATAAGATGGGGAGTACAAGAGAAGTTGGAAGTCTGAACAAGCTCAAGGAATGTATATGATCTCCTGATACAGCAGTGCTGCGTTATCACGGTACATATAATGAGACCCTATTCATCGACATGCATACAATGAAGTTTTGTTATGTGTGTTATTCGTTGGAGTATCGTAGAGCAAACCGGTATACTGTACAGATCATCTCGTTCATCTTTTATTCACTAGGCCTGGCCGAAATTCTAGATGTCGATAATGGCGGCACCAGTAAATATTTCTGCGCAGAAGTCTCCATATTGTGTGGGGTTTTCGTTGAAGATTTCGAGATCTCGTATATAATATAAGAGGGGCAAACGAGAGGGTCAGATATGACCGAGGAAAAAAAGACAGGGCAAAAGAAAAAAAAATAAAACATGGAAGAACCTTACAAGTACATATAATGAGTTGGCTACTATTGGCTGGTTAGGGAGTATCTTCCACAGCTAAACATATTAATTAATTTTTTTCGTCGATCGTATACCGAGTCATTATAGAGGACCGTAGGTAGCCATAGTAGTATAGCATCCCATACTCCCATACTACGAGTATTGGCTCCCCTCACTTTCTGGTGCTGTTGGTTAGACTGCCAGAGTTCAACGGATGCTTGGTTGAAAAGGAGCAGGATGAGTTATTTTGGTCTAACAGTGACGCGTCTTTACGCCCCCACCGCTTGTGTAATCGTAAGAAATCAGAAATCAGATATCTTCAAGGTAACGCAACGCAGCGCAACGCGAGGAAACGGTAGGTATGTGACCTAGTTCTAAGTTGTCCGGTACAACGATTGAACTGCCAAGTCGCCCGTCCGATGACAACGCCAAGTAATTTGGGGAAACTCGCGGTCTCGCCAAGTATTAAGGAGATAGACAGATCTTCCAATCCACCTAGTTCCAATTCCCGAGCATTGATGGATTGGCTGTTGACGTTTGTTTTGCTGCTATCTTTAAATCGACAAGTAATGCGCATACCAAGCCGTACCAGGCATACATAGCCGCGTGCGTTAATAGCTAGAAGAGGACCAATGATGTTCGATAGCTAAGATGCTGACAGCAGATATACTTGTAGGTCGTTTCTAAAATCAGGGTCGTTGGTGCACGTGTGTAAGAAAGATGTCAGGATAAATTTATGGAGAGAGGCTAAAGGTATGTACATGTAGGGGTTAGGGGGGGAATTGACTGGGGGAAATCTGAATCTGAACTGATGAAGGAACTCCGACGGGTTACACCTTCAGGGCTTTCGTAGTTGCCTTCGCTGAATGTTGCTGGATATCGCTGAAAATTGTGCAGGCACGCTAAGGAAAATACATCTAATCCGCCTAATCCGATAATAGTAAATCCGGTACTACAAACACTAGGAAATAAATTATGTACCAAACTTGAGCAACCCGATACCAGTACTTATCGAAACTCAGCCAATGCGTCGGTGCTCGTGATATACTAATTGATGCATTCAAGCTCTTATTAGAAGCCTGAAATGGAGATCCATCGAGATTCCAGCCACTGGAAAAACAGAACTTAGTGGCCGAATAGTGCCCCCCGAGCCCCCGAAATAGTGCCTTGTACCAGGTAAACGTACTCCGACCTGTCCGACCTTCCCGCCCGCGCCCGCGCACGTAGCACTGGAAGCACGTTGAAGTTTTGCATCGTGCTTACTTATTCCATCTCCAGCTGCCATCCGACTTTTACAGGGCTATACGTATCCATATCGTACCTGCCGGTAGACTACAGGTGGGTAGGGTTACGATTACAGGGGTTCCTACAGCCTGGAGCACCAGGAGCACCTGGGGTTGCTTACAGCTAGAGACATCGGGAAGGTACTGTACCTGGGTCGGCTGGGCTGGCTGGGTAAAAAAAGGTGCGGGTTGTACTGTACTTGTCATTTTCTATTCTCTCGCAGGCATGTGCGATCCTTATGCTTGTACCTAGGTACATAATCCACTTAGTCGATCGCGGCTGTTCTACATGTATCTATCCATTGGTACCCGTGGTCGATGCTTTCGTTCACACTGAACCGTTGTACTGCTTTTTTGTTCCTTTTTTTCTCCCACCAAGCAATTCCTGTCTTGATCAAATAATCCAATAATTCAAATCCCACGATCTTGATCTCCCACATCTACGCACCCGAGTCCCTTGGCGGATTCGAGATAATTCTTCTATCTCGGGTTGCAATTTGATATTATTTAATTATTCTTATCACCTTAATACGGTGAACTTAGAGTATTTTAACGTTGTCCATTGAAATAAAGTCATTGCGCATGACGGCAACAAACCTCGAGAACCTTCCTTTTTTTCTTATTCGCCCCGTCCTCCGTCCTTCTCTTTCGGAATAACTTCCTATGACTCCTACTTCGGCACGATCTACAGAGTGTAACTTCACCTTCCCTCCTCTACCCTTTGGTCGACCTTGCCCCCTTCAATCCGCCGAAGGAAGAGAATTAGGTGTTGTAGTCCTCGTCGCCTTCGGTTGACTGGCTGGCTCGGAACAAGCTTCTGGGTCTAGTCAGCACTACGCGAGCGTATGCCTCGCGCTTCAGCATCGGCAAAGCGACAGCACGGTGCCTCGAATCATCGCGATACTAGACACGAGAATGGCCTTGTAGGTCCCGGGAAGCGCGTATCAAAACAGAAGAGCCTCAACCACCTGAACGGAAATGCGAAGCAGCCCTCCGACGATGCGGCTAGCCCCCCTGTTCCCCCAACACCGCCACCCTCTGCGAACGGCTACTCCAAGCAACCGACCGAGATGGCGGCAGAGAATAGGATTACCGAGTCTTTGAGAAGAGGGTCGCTTGGTGGCTATTCGGAGTCGTCGTCATCTGAGTCTTACCATTCTCACCTCGGCAATGGCATCCCCGAGGAGAACCACCGTCGGATCGACGTCAATGCCACTAAGAACTCTAACGTCCACCGCGACCCCGGCCCGCTTGGCGTCGACTTCGCCCTTACCGTCCTACGCTCGTGTCCTCTACAAGATACCATCGCCATCCTCATCATCCTGATGCAGATCCCTCCTCTTGCACTGTCCGCTATTTACGTACTTTTCACCCTGCTTACCTTCGTGACTAGTAATGGCCTGACCTTTAGCGACGTATTTGAATGGAACCTAGGCGCACCCTCTTTGGCAACTGTAATCTGCGTCGACGGCATCGTACTTCTGATCTGGTTATTTCTATGGGGTCCGATTCAACATGTCATCCTAGATCTGGCTCAGATGGTTATTGCACTGGGGTTGGGTGGCGGATCGAGTTCAAGAGATGGAGGCTCCATGAAGAATACTCTCATCTGCCTAAGCATGATTCTTCTATCCCATATCTTGCGTCATACCAAGATGAAATATTCTCCCATAGGATATCTTCTAGGCTCGAGTCGCTTCATGGCCCCCGATCTCGACGACCCCTTGGAAACCCTAGAGTCTATACGAGGCTATGACAGGGTTCAGACGGGTTGGTTCGGTTGGATCAAAAGCATTTTAGCCATTCATATTTTAACGCAAGGTCTGGTAACATACATACGCGAATGGTATTTGAGGAGGGAGAGGCGTGATATTCTAGCTCAGAATGCCGCCGATCCCGAGGCCGGAAAATCTTATGCCACAGATAACGACGGAGGATTTTCGACCCCGGATAGCGATACTGCTTCCCTTCAAAACTCAACAGCGTTAACTGCAAAAAAGAAAAGAAAACAGAGTGCCCAGATTAGGAATAGGCAACCCCTCTGGGCAGCTTTAGCGAGCACTAAAATTGTCGTTGTGAAAGAATACGAACTTACTCATGCCGCAGCGGAGTCCGCAGGTTCGAATGCTACCGACATTCATAACCTGGGTAACGCTCCGTTCAACACTCAGCCTGACCAAATCTGGATCACCTACGTTGGGTGTGACGAAGTATGCTTTAATACCAGCTACTTCATCGATACTCCCGAGCCTACCGTCTCGCAAGATGGGACAAGAATCGACATTGCGAAACCCTTTTACGTCCGGGTCAATAATGCGGTCTGGCAGCCTACCAGGATGGTGCCCGTGCAGGATACCGAAGGGGACCTTAGCCACGGAACTCGATGGAGCGGAGATATTTATGGGCTTACTCCCATGTCGAACTACGAATGCGAATTTGTCAGCACGACGACGCATGAGGTTTTGTTTTCGACTAGCGTTAGGACAACCCAGGCCAAGTCGGCAGATGTAGATGTCAGCACTACGAAGCCGTCAGGTCAACGGTCCCTCCGCCCCGATTCGCCCATCACGACCCTGAAGACGTCGATCGCGGCAGCTGAAAGCAAGTTGGCCGAGGAGAAGGCCCGTCAAAAGGCGTTACGGAAGGAGTTTCATCGGAAGGCAAATGCTATGAAGAAAGAGAATGAAAAACTCTCCGCCACTGTTCAATCAGCCGGCACGGGTGACGATAAGCTACGCCAGAAGATCCAGCAGAACACTACCCAGCACAAACAGGCAGAGCAGGCTATTACTAACGTAGAATCGGAGCTAAAGGAGCTCGACTCCGTACCCGAGTCTCTGAGATCCGCCTGGAAGTCTAAGCAGGTTGCGTGGGCGAGCGAGAAGGCCAAGTACGACGGCGCCATTACTGCATTTAAGGGATTCAAATCAACTGTCGATCGCGGAATCAAGGGGCTTCAAGAAGAGAAGACCAGCCTCCAGGCCAAACGCAACAAGATTAGCAACCGAATTGCCAAGGTCGACGGTGAGCATGCACGTATCGCCGATGCCAATGCCCGTGGCCTTGACGAAGCGGAACGCAGACGGCAAGCTCGAGAGACGTACGAGAACGACATAGCGAAAGTTGAGCGTGATTTAATCGCCAAGATTAACGAAGTCGATCTTGCTATCTACAATAAGGAGCAAGAAAACCTGACGCTCAAAACCCAGTTAGACTCGTTCCATACGCAGCAGCAAGCAGCGTACGCTTATGCGGCCTCGTACGAGTTTCCTGATGCTACCGTCCCCTTCTCGTCTCCTGGCCCTACACCACCGATCCAAGGACCCGCAACCAGCACGGCGACGTATGAGGCGACAGCTGCTTGGAACAACCCTCTCTACAACTCGTCACTATGGGGACCCTCACCTCTTGCTCCCGGATTCGTGCCGCAGGGAACTGCTGCACCGAATATTCCACAGCCTGGAACCAAGGCTAGAGGCCGCTCGTCGTCGATGCTTAGTGATGTGTCCGGTTTCACGCAAAGCAGCGCAGCCGAGGATGATGGAAATAGTACCATCCCTGCCTACTCACATATACGGGACGGGTCTGGATTCTCAGGGTATTCGAGTGTTCCTTTGGGCCTTGAATATCCTACACCTACCGGACCCCGAAGCGATATTAATGGCGAGGCCGTGAGCGACTGCAGTGGTAGCCCTAGCGGTGGTAGTGCCAGGACTGGCAGCGATAGAGATCCGATGAGCCCGGCTTTTTGACGGGATGGTTTATTGATTGCTTCGGTGTAGCTAGTACGCGTTTTATCAGGGTCAAAAGTCGGAAGCGATCTTTGAGGCTCTGCAGCGATGGGTATTCAGTCCCATCAATCCAGGCTGATTAGGTTGGATGATAGGCAATGAGAAGCTCTGTTCTTTCACTTTACCCCTTTTTTCGGATTACTCTTTTGAGCTACGTGATATGTAAATGATTGGTGATTGCCCATGTGAATGACTTGCCAAGCCGGCTTTTGGATTAAGTAATAGGAATATTCCGTCTGTGTTTGCAAGTCCGAGCGTAGCATATACGATGATTGCTTGATAAATACTTGGATTCGCACCTTACCTTAATTTTGACCGACCTCCGTGCCGCTACAATTAAAAAGAACCCGTTGCACTTAGTAGAAGGAAGTGAGATTTAGGTGGGTACTACTAAAATTATGTCACCCAGGTTTTTGGTCCCTATTAAATCATCCGGGGCAGCCATCAGCATAAGCCACCGCAGGACCAGAGCGGGATTTGGACTGTCCGATAAATCCGAATCCCGTTCCCTCAAAGGTCTTGTATTCTACACCCCAACCCTTCGATCTCGTAGCATTATTATACATCTCGCCTCATTACCTCTTTTTCTTCTCCACGTTTTTTTCCAATCCCGGGAAGAGAACGGGAATCGTTTTTCGCCAGCTTAGATCCCGTCAATAGTTTGCATTGTCTCACCACTGCCGGGCTGTTTCGGCCTCGTTTGCGTGATACATACATACATACATACATAACTTATAAGACGTACATACACTTTAAACTAATTTACTTGGCGCGCCTCGTTCCGGCATAATGGACCTTGATACGACTGGTTCGAGCGCGGGCGGCCAAGCTGCATTATCCGGACGGAAATCGGTTCCCTACGGCCAAGCCTGCACCAACTGTTCCAAGGCCAAGTGCAAGTGTATTAGCCGCGGCGCGCCGGGTTCTATCTGCGAGCGCTGCCAGCGCCTGGGCAAGCAATGCGTGCCGTCTGTTAGCGTGCGGAAGCGCGCCGTTAGGCGCCCCGCGGCTGAGAGGACGGCACATCTCGAGGAGAAGCTCGATGATCTGGTGTCCATACTCCGCGCCCAGGCCGCGGGGACGCCACCAACGGGGGCCTATAGGGCTGGCGCTAGCGATGATCTCCCTGACCCCGGCATCGATACGGATACGAATTCCGGTCCTGCCATGGACTTGGACCCGTCGATAGGGGTGGTGCCGGTCCCAGCGGATAAGGCTACATCTAACGCCCCGTTGTCATTACCACCACCTGTCGAAGCCTTTTGTTCGAGATTTACTAGTATGAACTCGTACCCTACCCCTCCATCCATTGCCTCTTCTCAGGATGGCGGTCCCTCTCCGGTCGAGGCCGAAGAGATCTTGCGGGTATTCCAAGACCGATTCGTTCCGTTTTTTCCGTTCGTATGGATACCACCTGAAACTACGTTAGTATTGTCTTCCCTTCTTCCTATACCACAATACCCTCATGTCTCAAGCATATATAATTATAATACTACATCATTACCTACCTACCTGCCTACCTAATCTATCCAATCTTTGAATACTGTGACAGGCTAATACAGAGTCATAGTGCCGCACAATTACAACAGGAAAGGCCTTTCCTATGGCTGACCATAACATGTACTTGTTCTAAATCACAAGAAAAGAAGGCAGCCTACAGCCAGAAAATTAGAGAGTATCTAGCACAGAAGATGCTGATAGATCTTGACCGAAACATTGATTTGTTGCTAGGGATGGTGTGTTATCTTGGCTGGTACGTGACATAACTTCATCCCATTTCAAGTGAAGGACTGCGTATACACGTGCTCTTCTGCTATGTCTACGCGTTGAGGATTAACCTAACGGATCTTATAGGGGCATGCACCACTTCACTGGCAAACCATACATCAATGCTTATATAAACATGGCTGTTACAGTTGTCGCCGATCTTCGTCTTGATAAACCCCCACAAGATAACTTCTTTAGAGAACTACATTGCTTTAAACCTACTTACGGCTACCCAAAGGTATTATCCACGCATCGTACGAATGAAGAGAGGAGAGCCACCTTAGCTTGCTTCATTCTTTGCTCGGGGTACGTATGCCTTCACCACTCTAAACCTGAATACGCTGACTAAGCACGGTGTCTATGTAGCATATCAAACTTCCTAAGAACCCAGACTATGCGGTGGACGCCTCACATGGAAGACTCGCTTCAAAAACTTGCCACATCCCCAGAAACTCCAAACGACTCGCTTCTTGTAGCGATGGTTAGAACATACAGGATCCAAGAAGACGTCGCGCAGATAACCTGGCGAGCAGCCGACCACTCCGGAAACTCGCTTAAAGCACCTCCCTATATCTACGTCAAAGCCTTACGCGCAAACTTGGAAGCCGTTAAACAAGAAGTCCCGGCTTCCCTTAAGGATAACAGTATGTCCATCCCCGCACTAACTAACTTGCCTTTGTAAGGAAATGATTGGTTAATGCTTTTACAGAAGTCTTCCTCTCCCACATCTCCGCCGCCGAAATCGCCATCGCGGATATGTCCCTGTGGAACGTAAACCCCTGGCTAACAGCGCACCCGCCCCGCCCGGGCCCCGTCAGCGGTAGTAGCGGGGGCATCGACATGGGGAAACTAGACGCCTACTACTCCAGCCTCCAAGCCTCCAAAGCGAGTCTGGAAAACTTCCTCTCCTTCGCCCCCGGCGAGTACATGTCCCTCTCCATGTCCCTGACGCTGCACTTCGGCCGCGCCACGCAGACGGTGTACAGACTCATGGTCGTTGATGATCCGGAATGGGATCGGAATATTGTGAAGGATAGTATTGATCTTATGAGCGTGATGGAACGCACTGCGACGAGGTTCTTGCAGGTCCCGCAGATTTGTGGCATTGAGGTTAGTGAGGACCCGGAGATGTTGGATTATTACACCAAGGCGGCGAATGCGCTGAGGGCGACGATTCCGAGCTGGACGGCTACGCTGGAGCAGCTTGGTTGCGCGTCTGGGTGTGCGTCGGCTGCGGCGGCGAATACGCCGGCGCCGGGGGCGGGTGTCGAGGCGCAGTTTCAGAGTGGGCAGGCGATTCCGGAACTCTCGTCGATGGAGTGGTTGGATGATCCGTGGTTGACGGATATGTTGAGGTCGTGGGAGGGGAGTTAGCTGGGAGACCGACTGGTTAAGTGATGGATGGATATTCTCTTGGCTGTTCTATTAGGTATCTGGGGCGTAATATCTTTTACTTTGGCAGTTGTCGTTTTTGATATACATAGCATACCTTGGTACAATACCCAACTTTGGCGTCTGAAAAAGGGGGATACGGATATGGATAGGGGTTAGATGGGTAGTTGAGGACCTCATGGAATTGTTATAATTCCTCTCTTTCTATAAAATACAGCTTCTGCTCTATTATGGTATTGGATAGATACTCATATCACGATACTGAACGTGACGTAAATTACCTAGGTTATCTTTGAATTCACTACCTATTGATCTACGAGTAGATACAAGGAAGCCCAACTACTGAATCCACAAACTTGCTCTCGTTCTCGGGTATCCTAGTCACTATATAAATAAGCTATTCTCACATTGGATAATTACGTAACCCTCGTCAATTTTAACTTGAAACGTACGACTACCGGGCATGCATGCACCTCATATTAAACCTGTTGAGCTTCAGCCGCAGTGGGCCTCTATTAATACCTCACCGCAATGCTCCACTACCGCCTCTCATGGCAGCTCATAACTTTTCATGAGTCAGAGAATGTCCAGAAGGGTATTCTTAACCGACATGCTTAGCCTAAATACCATATATACTAGACACATGATGCCAATATGGCTTATGTCTATCTCGTAGACCAGCGCGAAACACCATCCCCACTAGGTATGGAAGTGGTAATAATTGGTGAAGTTTCGTAGAACAAACCCAATGGTGCCGATAGGTACTAGGTAGATTATGTCAACTTTTGATATGCTACATCGATTTCACAAAAGTCCATTTCATGTAGGCACGGATAGTTATAAATACACAATACAAAACAACCTTCCGATCCTCAGCTGTTGAAGCTAAAACAGCCGCGTTACACACCGACCGAGTCGGAGTTCTAAACCGGATTTTGGCGGATATAACACCCGGATTCGGACTGGTACTACCTAAACAGCCCAGATCGCCAATGTTGTGTTAATCCACATATCGTTAAGTCCATCTCCCCAACTGCAGCTTGGCAATTTGTTATGATCTTATCAGATCAATCCGGTCTCCGACTAATTACTCTAATATTCCGAGATCCGGGTCTAGCGCATCTAGGTAGGTAGCAAGTGTGTGACGTGTGACTGTGAGGAGAGCTACGATATACGATTTAACGATTCCGAGATATGTACGCGCTAACGATTCCCGCTCCTCCATCACCTGCTCACATAGACAATGCCGTGAGGAGGCGCATTGGAGTACACATACAATTGGCTTGCCAACGGCCATCGAATTCGTAATCTTAGAATTCAAAAATGCGCCAGATCCTATGAGATGACATGTTAGACATAATGACTCAACGGCAAACCCTAAAATCCCCCTTATCACATAGTCGAGTAAGCAGAGGGACGGGATTCGGGAACGGGATTAGGAGGGCGGAAGCCGGGCCCGTGCAGCAACAAAGGCGCGCTACGGTACATCTCGTATGGAGCTAGCAAAAAAGTGTTCGCCCAAACCCGTCAGCTGTGACTAGCGCAGGGTGCTCAGGGTGCTTTTTTTTCTGGGGTCGATGGGGAGATGGGATTCGTAGGGCAGAATGCGTACGCAGAACACCGGACGGTCGGTGGATACCTTCCGTTCTAGGGCTTTCTGTTTTGATGATAGGCATCTATATTTATTTACATATCTCGACATGTTTGCCTTCTTCTCTTTCCTTTGTTGTGTTGTAGAGTAGAGCTCCTCGGTGCATATAATATCTCCTTAGCCCTCGAGGCTTATAACTCACATATTGTTTTGCTTACCTCTCAATCAAGAACGACATACTAGACAAGATAAGCTTACACGGTTTTTTTTCTTCTATATCAAATTTTCATAGAAAGTCCGTGGCCAGATTATAGGTCGATATCTCGCTTCTTAGCTCGAATTACCAGGGTCCTCTTGGCATCCACTTTGGGTCTCGGCATATATAAACGATCCCGTATCTCCGTGCTTCCCCTTGACGAAGGATAGCCACGTCCAAGGACCGACAAAACAACACCAAATAATAATATCGCCGGTCTACTCTGCTGGTATTCATACGTCACGCCGAGAATACGCAGCTGAGCAGGTGAAGTTCCAGTAAGGCGCCATGGAGAAAGCAGCGGAGGCGCAAACACCAAGATTATCGGTATCAAAATTCGACGGCGACACCACGTCCTCGGCAGTATCAATGCAAGAGAAAGAAGCTGGCGGGCCTTGGGCTCCGAGGGGAGAAGGTGAAGGCGACTCGGCACCGAATGCGGAAAACCAAGAACCATCTACGTCCTCGTCGACGGAGAACATAGCGACGGAAAATGTCGAGAACACCGACTACGTGTCGGGATACAAGCTCGGGCTTCTGCTGTTCAGCGTCACCACCTTTTTCTTTCTTCTCATGCTGGATATGTCAATCATCAGCACGGTGAGTCGCATGTCCCCTCCCCTTTCTTACAGGTCGTCGACAGTGGTTTGGCGATAAGTGTTTGTGAGACTTTAGTGAAGACTGACATCCCGTCGGATAATAGGCCATCCCGCAGATCACATCGGATTTCCACAGTTTACAAGATATTGGATGGTATACAGGCGCATACCAGCTTACCAGGTACGTCATACCTTTCCTCGTAGTGATCCTCGATCTGTTTCGATATTAGATGCGCTGGGACAGAAACTTACCTCAGTTTATATAGTGCCACACTTCAACCCCTAACTGGTAGAGTGTACACTCGGGTTAGCGCGAAATGGGTATTCCTATTTTTCTTCTTTATTTTCGAGGTCGGTTCGCTACTATGCGCCGTCGCCCAATCTTCAACCATGTTCATCATCGGACGAGCCGTCGCCGGGCTGGGTAGCTCGGGACTTCAGAACGGCGCCTTGACCGTTATTGCCGGTGCCGTTCCTATGGAAAAGAGACCGGTTTATATGTCTTTCATGATGGCCTGTGAGTCCGCTCCTTTCTTTCTACCCCTTCAGGATTCGAATAACCGACATACTAACGGCTTGATAGTCGGACAAATGGGTCTCATCACTGGACCCTTGATCGGAGGTGTCTTCACCCAGTACGTGACTTGGCGATGGTGTTTCTACATCAACCTGCCGCTCGGCGGTCTTGCCGGACTCTTCCTTTCCTTCCTGCACGTGCCGGACCAGACTTCAAAACCGCGAGTCTCCTTCAAGCTGCTCAGCAAGATCATTCCGGACCTCGACCTCGTCGGCTTCGCTATTTTCGCCCCGGCTGCCATCATGTTTTTGCTAGCTCTGCAATTCGGCTCGTCGGAATACCCCTGGAATTCGTCTACTGTCATCGGCCTCTTCGTGGGCGCTGGTGTGGCTTTCCCTATCTTTCTGTACTGGGAGTATCGTGAGGGTGACAAGGCTATGATTCCCTTCTCTATGGTACGCAAGAGGGTCGTATGGGTTAGCTCGCTCCAGTTCACCGGTTTGATGACGAGCGTCTTCGTTGGCGCTCAGTTCTTCCCTATCTACTTCCAGTCCGTTAAGGGTGTAGGACCGACTCTGAGTGGTGTGTACATGTTGCCGAATATCTTGTCCGGTGTGCTGTTCATCATTATCTCCGGAGGACTGAGTAAGTTATCCCCATCATTGTATCCATGACTTATAAAAGCTAACGGTTATTAGTAACGCGACTTGGCTACTACCTTCCCTGGGCAGTAGTTGCTGCTGCAGGTACTACTGTTGCCGCCGGTCTCATCTCAACATGGGCTCCCGACACCTCGACAGGAAAATGGATCGGCTACCAGATCATCTACGGATTCCGCGGTTGCGGTATCCAAGTCGGTCTAGTCGCGCTGCAATACGCCCTTCCGCCCGCCCAAAGTGCGCTAGGAACGGCCTTCCTCATCTTCTGCCAGAACTTTTCGGCTGCCGTCTTTTCCGTGGTTGGTAACACCATCTTCACGCAGACGCTGCTCAAGGAGATTGTGAGGCTTGCGCCTTCTGTGAACCCCCAGGCAGCCCTAGCTGCGGGTGGTAGTGCGGAAGCGGTCCGAGCCTTGGTGCCACCAGGAAGTCCCGAGCTGGCTGGTGTGATACAGGCGTTTGCCACGGCGTTCGATACGGTGTGCTACATGCTGATTGCATGTGCCGCGTTGAGTTTCGTGGCGTCTTTCGGCATGGGCTGGGTGGATGTGCGGAAGAAGAAGCAGCCTGAAAAGGGAGATGTATAGGAGGGGGTAGGTTTCTAAGATATTATAATAGGTAATGGATCGGTATAACGGCATATATTGGTAATCTCCCATTCATAGCGATGGATTGTTCACGGGTATTGTTTACATTTTCGGGATTCGGCTGGTATAAAACGGGTTGCATACATAGATACAACAGGATACCATAGAAGAACTTCTCCCTTCAGCCTCGGCATAGATAGACGATTGTATATGTAGAGCGGGTCTCGAAACGCCTCATTAATAGTAGACTTGTTTCGACCGGTGAAGTGAGATAGAAATACATGTGGAAATGATGGTGAAGATTTATTTGAGACATTCCTCGGAGTCTGTGATTTTAATTACCTGTGAGTGCTTGACCAAATCCGCTCAACCCGAATTATCAATAGTCATTAATCGGATGAGCTGTGAGCCGAGGATATATGAGCCTGCTGTTTTTGAGGGCATACCGAAATAACATCTGCATGTATATTTATGCATATGTTAATATGAATTATGGATATGTTTTATGAAGATTGTCGTGGATTAGCCAATATGAATGGCGAGAGCCTCGGTCCTCGGCAGCTCCGTCCGTTCGCACTAAAGCACATCTCATAGAAACGATAAGATAAAGATATGATGATATAAGCCTTTTCATTCTCCTTCCTTTAGAACCCTGAAAGTTTTGGCCATCCGGAAGAGAAGCAGAAAAAAAATAAGGCATTTGGGCGTCGATGATAGTACGAGGGTTGAACAATGGTTGAACAAGGTTGTGTTGTCGATGAATTGGTTAAGGCTAAAAAGTTGCGATGATTGAGTTGTTCGGTCCAACCACTTGTAACGATTTCACTGTTACACGTACCATGCGTAGGTGAAGTTTAAGTCACCTGCGCAGGCGAATTAAAGTGGTTCAGCCACGACTCAGCCCTATCAGCCATTATTGAGCCACATTCCGGAGTCCTCCAACAGGTCTAACTGCAGGGGTAACTGCAGAAGTTAACCCAATTGTTTGCCCGCCAATGATTCTCAGCCAATCATCCCAACCCCTCCAATTAATTCGAAGATGTCTCACCCTCACAGTCATCCGCCAGCATTCTTCAGAGTGGACAGAGTGGGTTTGTTTTTGGGTCATGAGTGCCTAGTGAGCTGTAAATCTCTACAGTCACGGTCATGTTAAAATAGTATCACTTCAGTCCTGGCGCCTGCCGGGAGAATATTCATTATTTTACATTCTCTTAACCTCCAGGCTCAAGGTCAAATACTCTACGCTCGTTATCGTAGTAGTTCTAGTTCTTTTCATTGTCGTTTTGACTTACCTCCAGGCACTTACACTAAAGAACACTAGTCGACTAATTCGAGGACAATGCCATTCATTCCGAATACACCTGAGTCTTTGATAGGCCGCACCGACTCCAAAAACCCAGCAACAACATGTCGAGGTATCACTTCAGGAGGCCGACCCTGTCGTCGCGACTTGAATTCTTCTCCAGGATCTTCACCATCAGCTCCCCGAGTTACTAAACCCGCCAAGCTACGTGTTGACGACCCAAGCGATCCCGACCTTTACTGCTGGCAGCATAAGGATCAAGCAAGTTTGTCCGCCAAATCTAGTCCAGGACCAAAGACGACTCCGATCCTCGAAACCCGAGAGAGTTTGGATACTCTCATCGACCGGCTTGGTATAGTTGAGGCGGAAAGGCATGGGCGAAAGCATCATCACTCCGATAGACCTTCGAGACACGACGACGACCGGCACAATGAGAAGACGTCACACTCAGGCAACACACACACCGAGCGACCGCATAGACGTAGACCGAAGGAGAAGAAGAGGAATTTCTGCTATTGCTTCACTATCACCGAGTTAGAGGAGGAAGAGGAGGAACGTCCAGTGCGACCCCAACCTAGACCGGTACAGAGCGCGCCAGCGAAACAACCTGCCTATTCTAGGCCACCGGAGCAGAGCTTGGGCATTCCTCCTGCTATACATGGGCGACCTAGCACCGATTCGAAGCGCCCTTCGGAATCTCGCCAAACTTCGCAGACGTCGCAGTACTTATCCTTGATCCCGGCAACAGCTTCACCGCAGACGGCTTCACAGCTTATGGCTGAACTAGCAAAGCCGATTTCGCAACAAGACGAAGCCGGTTACATTTATATCTTCTGGTTGACGCCCGAGTCCGAACCGGCAGCCCCTCCGGCTGAGGCAGCAGAGTCTCTTCTCGCACCACCCCGCCCAGGCGGCCGCCAAAGACGAACTAGCGATGTCTTGGAAACTTTTGCCGTCAAGGAGAATAAGACCGGATCGTCGTCTAAGAAGGTCCTCCTAAAGATTGGTCGGGCATCTAACGTACAGCGACGTCTCAACGAATGGACTCGCCAGTGCGGTTATAACCTGTCGCTAGTCCGTTACTACCCCCACATCCCATCGAGTCAACCGTCGACGCCTCGAAAGATGCCTCATAGTCACAAGGTCGAACGCCTGATACACCTCGAACTTGCTGGCGCCGGTTTACGAGTAAGCGACAGGGCCAACTGCGATGTTTGCGGGAAGGCGCATAGGGAATGGTTTGAGATCGATGCTAGCAGAAAGGGGATGGCCATGGTTGATGAAGTTGTTAAACGTTGGTCTGACTGGGACGAAGCTAGAGGGTAAAGGCTACTTTTTTAAGAGTGTACGACATCACGATGTCACGATATTACGGAACCACGTGGAAGGGCGTTCCTGGCATGGCGTTTTGTTAGAACGGGGACACGGACCTAATGGTATGCATGGGAGGCGTAAGACGGGGTTCTGATTTAAGGATTTAAGATGTACCTGGAAACGGGACGTAACCAATATTGCCCTATTCTCGGCAGTTCTCGCGTGGTCGGGTGTACGGTGTGCGACTTCCACCCCTTACATTTCTAGGGCTTAGGGAATACTGTTGTATCTGGTGGCGTGGTTCCGTTTCTAGTACGATGGACAGAAATTGGTGTGTTCCACGCGGCCATGGATAACACGACATATCCGATGGTTTGGATTAGGTTACAGCTGTCAAATTGCTTTTAATGGAAATATCCGCAAGACAACCAATAACAAGTCCGACTCCGGTGATTCATTGGCTCGTCGACATAACCACTGCAACCCTGGAGGGCGATGCGGTCGTATTCAAGTCTTCCCATACCTCATAGAGTGCTGCATCGATATTAATTGCTTGCCAATCTTGGTGGCTGTTAGGCCAAGCCTTTCATCAGAGATTTTCCTCATTTTTATTTATCGTGGTGCCCTCCTCGTTCGATCTTTACCGTTTCACGTCCGTACAGCGTATAGATCTTAGACTTGTCTAGTGCTGACATGCATATAGAAACCATAGACTACCCGTTTCCTTTTCGTACCTATCTATCTAGTGGCAATAAGTTGTATTTCTTTCTAGCATTTAGCGATGCGAGACCTGCTTGAAAAAAGTATTCCTGTTCCTCTTCATATTTGATGCGCGTCGCGCTACCGCCGATCTGGGTCGGGCGCCGAGCCGCCCTGATATCTGTAGGGAGGAAGCCCTCCTGGTCACATTGCACCTGTCTGGGCAGGGTTTCAACCAAGGATTGGGAGAATTTGTCCCGAGAAGATGCGTGAGAATATTTTGAGCAATCTTGTAAACGAATACTTGGACGGGCTTGGCTGCCGGTCTGATTCCGGAAACAAGTCGAAGTACAAACAAATAGTTGAATTGTCGAAAGAGAAAAGATCTTCGACGCCTGCGTCGATTTTCGAGCGCGGCATGACTTTGCGCCAGCAGCTCAGTGGCTCGCTGTCTAGTTCTCTCGTCTGCAATGCAGCACATACATACCGCGCAATACTACGTCGACCCTCCCGACCGAGGCCAGATCCAACCGCCACTCTAGGATGCGACGTACCTGTTTAAAATTCCAGCCGCTCCTAGAGTTCCCTCGCCTAGCGCTTCCTTCGGGATGATGCATACTAAGATAATCTATGCGCGGGATGTCCTTTTCGATGAAGATGACTGGCCAATCCTAGGTTTTCGTCCCTAAGCAATGCTGACACGCTTCCTGGTCCCCTTTTGCTTACTTACGATATATATTAAAAATGTTACCCCATGCGGTCTCGTTCTCGTGCCAAATCTGCTACCCGTAAAATCCCCCATCTCTTTTCGTATCATCAAAATTTCATACTCATTGGTGAAGTTTCATCGCGCGCGCCGAGACGCAGCTTTGCGCCGCGTCGCGAAGACCAGAGTAGATCATGGCAGACTCTTCTAGTTTAGACCGTGATGATGCGACGTCATTTTCATGGGCGTCGACTCGGACCGCGGTAGAACAAAACCCGTCGCTGTTGTCGTGGGGGAGCGGCAGCCAGCCGTCTGTGCCGTCTGTTGACGACGATGCTGAGACAGTCAGTAGCAATTGCGACAAGGGACTATGGCCTCATTCTTTATTGACTATTCATAGGAAACTAGATCGATTTCGGGAAGCATTAGGTACGACAGCCGATCTGGGCGTGGTCTAGATTGACGAGTTTCTAACTATTCTCTCTAAGGTCCTCAACCATGTCAATAGACTCGAGTCTTTACCATTTTATCGAAGAAAACGGTCGAACATATCATCGATATAAAGAAGGCAGTATGCATTACCCCACCTCCATACCATCTAACCATTTACTGACAGTATTCTCTAGGATACTTTCTACCGAATGATGCTGTACGTTCCGAGCTGATTTTGCCTGCGTCTTCGGCAACTGACGGATACTTTGACAGGCAGAACAAGAACGATTAGGTATACAGCAATACACCTAAACGCACCTTCGCCTCGTCTACCTTATATGTTACTTATTACTTACTATCGAAACAGATCTCCAACATCAACTATTTACTATAGCGATCGGGAATAAACTGAATATAACCCCATTTGATCGAGACCCTCTGCGAGTCTTGGACATTGCGACAGGTCCGACTATGTTCCCCTGGCCCCAGTCTTCACTAACACGATCTTAGGCACTGGAATATGGGCTATAGAGTTTGGTTCGGTCCACCCTTCCCGTTCCGGGTCCCCATCTATATGCTAACTCGTGGCACAGCGGTGCAGCACCCGGGGTCCCAAGTCCTCGGCACGGACCTCAGTCCCATCCAGCCGCAATTGTACATACATCCCCGTCCCGGACCTTCCGCCCGATCCCACCATCCCCCGTCTCGTTCTAGTTACCTACCTATCTAGGTACTTACCTACATACATACTAACCTCTCTCTCCCTCTAGCCTCCCCGAGAACTGCCGCTTCGAAATCGACGACGCAGAAGACGAATGGGCCTTCAGCGAACCCTTCGACTTCATCCACGGCCGCGCGCTGATGTCCTGCTTCAACGACCCCGCCTCCGTCGTGCGCCAAGCCTTCGCGAGCCTCGCCCCCGGCGGCGCCATGGAGTTCCAAGACGCCCTGTTCCCCATGAACTACGTGGGCGAGGCCCCCGTCGACTCCGCCCTATATCGGTGGAACGAGATGATGCTCGAGGGTGTGGCCAAGCTCGGGCGCTCCTGGAGTAATGTCAAGAATTACAGAGCGTACTTCGAGGAGGCTGGGTTCGAGGATATTGTCGAGAAGAGGTTTTACTGGCCTACGAGTCCGTGGGCGAAGGGGCTTTATTTTAAGCTCGTTGCGACGTATTTTCAGGAGGATATGTTGGCGGGTATTGAGGGCATGAGCTTGAAGGTTTTGGGCGGGTTGGGCATGTCGACGGAGGAGGTGAGGGGCTTTGTTGAGGAGGTTAAGAGGGATTTTAGGGATACGAATGTGCATGCTTATCTGACTGTGTGAGTGTTTTTTTTCCCTTTTCATCGTATATACATACCTGTTTTGTTGGGTCGGGTGTCTATGGTAAGCTGGCTAACACTTGTTAGAACGTATATATATGGACGTAAGCCTGGAGGTCCGTCTCGACGATGACGAGGGTTTATTGATTTGTGTAGTACCTACTCATGTACTTTGGCATGGTGAATGGCGTATTGGATATCATTGTAAGGAGTGTGACGCAGGGTTTCCTATGTCAGCTTCGTTAAAACGCTTCTATCGAATGCGAACTCTGTTTGAAGCCGTTGTTACGCAACATTGAGACGCTGCGGGAATAACACGGGCTCCCATCAGGTCATCCCGGTCCAGGTCAACCGGGCCGAAGTTACTGAATCTGACGACCCGACAGGTTGGGTCGACCGTTCAGCGTGGGATTGAAAAGGAACTTTTGCGCAGGTGTTCACGAATCTTGGTATCCCTTGCTTTGAGGCAGGGGAATATTTCTAAATAAAGTCCATGGGGAGCTTATGTAGTATGTAGCGATAGGTCGTTTTCCCGATTTAATTAAATCGGAGTAGAAGCATAGGTGCATCTCATCGGCTAGCATGACCCCTTTTGGGATGTGTAAATTTTGCTTGGCATAAAAGGGGTTAAGATAGGTAAATCGATTATTCTAATGAACAACCAGATATCTTATTTGGTCTCGATACAAACGCTCTCTCATGGGGACTGCTTGTGAAAAATACCTATCAAGTCTAAGGTAACCTGACAACCTCCTTTTCTTCAGGTTGAATGCTGGAGTCCTAATTAGTCGACGCCACCCCCTCCATGCCCCACCATCCACTCTGCAAGTATTAGAAACACCAAGAAATTCTCATTGTCACAACGTCACTATATAATTTCTAGTCGCAAGTTATCACAATGGTTACCGCATTGAGGTCCGTGAAAGATCAGGCAGCTAAGCGAAAAGCTTTGATCAGCTTTGGTAATGGAAATTATGCCAAACAACGAGATTTAGAGAACTATCGGTTATCAATTGTTCTAGTTGTTTCAACCTCGTGGGTCTAGGTTATTTGTTTGACTTGTAATCATGAATCACAGGTAAATACCTAGGTAGGTACCTACTCAGTTATCCTCTGTCACCTACCATGGTATCTACCTAGTAGGTAGGTCTCCAGGAATCGTGAAGAAGACTCGGGCGCATAGTCCAATACAATAACATTAAAATATGTCTTACTTTCTCTGACACCGTCCTTCTAAAGGCCCATAGGAATACTATATAACAGTTGAGGACCGCAATGAAATCTCAACTCTTTAACTTCCGTAAGAAAACTCATTATCGATTATTAGAGATAAGTTGGCTTCTTAACAATATTATATTTAGAAATGGAGGTTTCCGAAGTGGTTGAGACTCAACAAGGGTCGTTAAACTCTGCCCTCAAAACTGAAGGCGGATCGAACGAGACTACATCTTATGAATACCACATTCCAGATTGGTTTTCGAACGGAAATATAAAGACACCAGCTGATCTTGCCGAATTCAGATCTTGTGTATACTTGTCAAAAGAAGACTATTCTAAGGAACCAGAAGTCGGCGACAATAAACAATATAAGATCAGGTACGATCGGTTCGAGGGGCTGAAGGACGCTACACTTGCGGCGTTTGTCTGTAACAGATACGGCCAGTTGCCTCCTGAGCTGCCAACAGTGCAAGTTCGAGTATACCACACAAGAGAGGTTGAATCATTAAACGGTATTGTCTTGCATCTTGCCCGAGATATAAGTGCAACTCTTGTATCGATAGAATTGGAGGATCTCGAAGACTTGAGCTATGAGTTCAAGCGCCAAGATGAGAATCATGGGCGGCCACCTGTGAGCGAAGAGGATCCAGGACCATCGATCGCGGGAATATCAGATTTGCACCACTATTTCGCCGTCAGATCGGAGCGGCACGCATCAAAAAGTGCTTGGTCGCAGGTAAACGGAGCCATTTCGGCAATCGTTGACGCCGCACGAGTAAAGGCTCGGGTATGCATTTCAACTACGGTTGTAGACCATGAGACTTCGCCGGATCCACCTATTATTCTCCATCTCCGAAATGTGAACAGAATAGCATCTACGGATGAGAAATATAGATGTCTATCCCGGTTCCGCAACTTCGTACAGGAAAGTCGGAAGGCAGGGGAGAAGCTCGTTTTGATAGCGACTATATTGCATTCTGAAAAGCCATTGAATGGGGATTGCGGAACGAAATTGGTAGAAAAGCTAGGAGCCTGCGATGATTTGCTTATGGTGGTTATGCCGAAGCTATGTGCAGGCGCTGAGCTATCCTGGAAAGAAATCGAAAATAAATATCACGCTATGGCTAATACACGACGCCTGAAGGGAATACTGAGGAGAAAACTGGTCAATGGCGATTCTATAGATTTCCTACATCCAAGCTCGGATTGGGGAGACTTTGGCAACACATGCTTCCTTAATATGTTACGGACCAGCGCATTGTGGTGCCGGATTGAACTAAAACAAGCAACAATTCAAATCATAGGACGATCGTTGAGGAAGCCAGCGCTAGACCTCAATGATATCAAAATCGTTCTTCGGCGCCTCTCACTATGTACAGCATCCCAGGAATCTCAAAGCGAAGAAGAGGTCCAAGATGATAAGGTGCCCGACGTGGACGATGCGGAAAATGCGGATAAGGTGCAAAACGTTATAACATGGGAGAAAAAGATGAATCGTATTAAGCAGAGCTGCAATAAGTATGAACTGAAAATCTTAGCAGCTGTGGTTAATCCGGGTAAGTACAACACTCGAATCTTCACTTATATCTTGATAGTTTAGATGTGAGAGCCGAAGTTAACATTGTTACAGAACACCTTCAATCAACATACGACGACGTTATAATCGATTCGGGGAGCAAAGAAACCATGAAATACTTAGTTTCTATGTCGAATTTTTGTCCTGAAGCCAAGTCAACTTTGCTTCTTAACCAGATCCGAATCAACGGTGCCTTGCTTTACGGACCCCCGGGAACAGGCAAGACACATCTTAGTCGCGCCGTCGCCAAAGACTCAGGAATGAACATGATCGCTATTGATTCGGCTGCTGTCAAGTCTAAGTGGGTAGGAGAGAGCGAGAAGTTAATTAAAGCTTCCTGTTAAGTGCCCCTTTTCATTATCACAATACCGTCGTAACTTACCCGTCTTTACACCTAGTTTTATGATTGCTGACTAGAAATACTGCAGTTACACTTGCGTCGAAACTCTTCCCCTGTGTTCTATTCATTGACGAAGTAGACGCTTTGTTCTACCGTCGTGGTTCTGACGACAGAAGCTGGGAGAGGAGTGCACTTACCCAATTTCTGCAATGTCTCGACGGGCTTGTCCAGGATAAAAAGGCACCATTTGTAATTGCAGCCACGAATCGGCCCTCAGATCTGGATGATGCATTCCTTCGACGATTACCTCAGAAGTTGTTATTTAAACTCCCAGATGAGGAGTCTCGATTGAAGATACTCCGAATCTTCCTGAAAGATGAAGACCTCCACCCCTCGCTTGATGTAGAAGGTTTAGCGAGGGCTACCGAGGGATATTCAGGATCGGACATCCGCAGCTTGTGCGGCGAGGCGGCAATGATTTGGTCGATCGAGCAAGAACGGGGCAAGGTCGGAGATGCCCTGAAGGAGAAAGTCAAATTATGTCTCGAAGCTCGTCATTTTGCCAAAGCTTTCCAAGGTATACGACCGAGCGTGTCCGAGAAAGTACTGGAAGATTTCGCCAGTTTCGCTAAGCGGTATAATGCAAGTGACTTCAAGGTATGATAATATTCAAGCAAGACTGTAGATACCTATACTTCAGCAACTGATACTTCCCAGGATTCATCAACTGCATCTGATATTGTCGACGAGCGACTTTTCACGAAACCTATGGCGACCTCTGATGAAGCAACTCTAGTCGATGCTTCAACTAACTGCAGCACTGCTGAAGCGTAACCGGATATGGCTGTTTGATAGTCATCATGTCTTTGTATAAGATCACGATGACTTATTTGACTTATACTAAGTATAATTAGTTTAGGAGAGTGGACAGGTAGTTACTGAGGTAGATAATTAAGTCATTACATGAACCCTAGTGTCTCTCATATGTTGACTGTGTTCGTAAACATTGCTGCTATCTCTCAGCAGCCCCCTTTTAAATGTTACCGTTATCACTGTTGCGGTAGGTAGTTTTGAGAAGTGGCAATCGGTGAGCTCGTCAGACGGCTAGGCGGCAGGGGTCCGCCGCTATATGCAGGCCAGACTCAGGACGTACGGTCGGCTTTCCGCTACCTCCCTGAGATTTGGTCTCCCGGGTACAAGGTATCTATAGTGGATATCAGAGAGCTGTTAGGAATGGCGGCTCTGAAAATAGAATTGGCTGCAGATACATCAAGATCTAAAGAAAGTGATATCACTCTAACTTACTAGGTAACTTGCATCTGGCCACGCAGTTGACTTTGGAAATGCCGAGAGAAACCATATACACTATCTTTAGTTGTTTATACCTACGCCTGCATATAGATAAGGCCGACAAGAACAAACCATGATTTGAAATCTTCAAGATTTTGGGAGTCGAGGGGGCCTGGAGCGTCATCTCATTCGCCGAAACGACGTCCTATCTACCGCAGCCTAAATCTTTTAATATACACGTAAATTGATATTAACCGACCAAAAAACGGCGTCCAGCGGCATATAGGAGAAGACGTAGTAACGGAACTATGTATTTAGGAGCTGGGATCCAGGTTATCGCACCAGCTCCCCTGGCCTTCCCACTACAAGCCCTCGATTTTCACCGACGGTAACAGTCAATCGCCCAAGATGCAGTGGAAAGCACTCGCCCTCGCCCTCCTCGTGGAGCGCGGCTTCGGCCAAGGGATGTTCCCGATGATGCGGTTCAGCTGCTCGCAGCTCGTCGTCGATCGTCTGGACCCTCTCGTCACCCCGGGATCCATCCCCTCGCCGCATCTCCACCAGATTGTTGGAGGTAACTCTTTCAATGCGTCAATGGACCCGACGTCACACGATCTCCCCTCGTCTTCGACGTGCACTAGCTGCACTTTCTCCGAAGACTTCTCGAACTATTGGACCGCAGTCTTGTTCTTCAAGGCCCGCAACGGGACGTACAAGCGTGTACCTCAATTCGCGAGCGAGGGTCTTCGAGCCGACGGTGGTATCACGGTGTACTATATTCCCGCAGCCGATGGTCGATCGAACGTTACGGCCTTTAAGCCTGGCTTCCGCATGCTTGTCGGAGATGCCGCCGCGACTGCACCAGGTACCGCCCGCAAGGTGTGCCATCGCTGTATGCCGAAGACGGGAGACAACAGCAACATCAACTGTGGCGCCCCGGACAGCCAGGCCCTACCCAAGGGACAATGCGCTGGTGGCATTCGCTCAGTTATTACATTCCCTACCTGCTGGGACGGTGTGAACACGGATAGCCCGGACCACATGTCCCACGTCGCTTACCCTGAGGGGTCTTCTGAGAATGATGTTGGTGCGGCTGGGAACTGCCCTGCGAGCCACCCAGTTAAGATTCCGCAAGTCATGTTGGAGGTTATGTGGGACGTAAGTAGTATTATTTTTTCTTATTTTATTGTGAGCTTCGGAATTAGGATTGTGCGAGATTGTTATCGGATTGATCGGTTGCTGACGGTGTGTTATAGACCCGACCCTTCAACGACAAGAACCTATGGCCTGAAGACGGATCGCAACCCTTCGTTTGGTCCACTGGCGACAAGTAAGTCTCGAAAGTGATGATCGTGCTTCGGTCGCGATTCTAATTAGTTCATAGGGATGGATACTCGCAACACGGAGACTACGTTTTCGGTTGGGAAGGCGATTCTCTCCAACGTGCCATGAACGCCCGCTGCAACGGCGCGGTTTGCAATGTGCTCAAGACCCAATCATCGGAGGCGGCGATGAAATGTACTAAGTCGCGTGTCGTTGAGGAGGACATTGATGGATGTATGTTAACCCCTAACCAAGTATATTGGGAACTTACATTGGATCTGACTAACTTTTTTTAGGGACCACCTCAATTCCAGGCCAGACCATGTAAAATGGGTACCTAGTAGATTGGTTTTAGCGGGATTTCAGGTTGGAAATGTGCAGTATTAGAATGAATCGTTAATGATAAACATTATACCATGCCTTAATCGCTTGTATTTTTGCTGTGCTCTCAGCTATAGTGTGTAGATACTCGCTAAAGCAGGGCGCCGTCAGTGGCGTTTGATATATTATCTCGCCCTGGAGGTCATCGGCTAGCGGGAGCCAGGGCCATTTCTATAATTGTCGACGGAGGGCGATAGCCTGAAGATCCGCCATCCCGCCAAATCAGTTCTTTTTATACAATTAATAAATATTTTATTTAATTAACGAAAGTTTACTTATTATTATTTTTTACATTAAATTCTTTCATTATTATTATTTTAATTTTAAAATAAAATTATTATTTATATTATTATTTTTATTAAAATATTATATATTTATAAAAATATTATTAATATATTATAAAATAATTATTTAATTATCGTTAAATTATTCTTAAATTATTATTAAGTTATTATTAAATTATTATTAAACTATTATTAAGTTATTATTAAATTATTATTAAAATAATTTTATAATTATATATTATAATTTTATTATTATTTAATTTTAATTTATTATATATTATTTATAAAGAAAAATATTATAATTATTTTATTAAAGTTTAAAATATTATTATAATTTAATTAATATTATATATATTAATTTTAATATATATATTTTAATTATTTATAACTTTATAATTTATAACGATATTTAATAAAAATAAATGGATTTTTTAAATTAATTTATTACCGTATTTTTTTTAATTAAATATTAATTAAATATTTATTAAATATTTTTTATTAAATTTTTAAGATAACTTTATTTATATTTTTTAATATAACCTTACTTTTATTATTATTTTTTTAAACTTATTTAATATTTTTAAATAAATTTAAAATACGTAATAAATCCGATATATTATTTTAATTTTAAGTAATAATTTAATTATTTATTTTACTTACATTTAATAAATTTAAAATAATTTTAATTTTTTTATTTTTAACTTAAATCTTTTTTTTATTTTTATTAATTATTAATTTTATTATAATAAATTTAAAAAAGGTAGTAATATAACGTAAACTTAAAGAAATATTTAATAATACTTTATTATAATTTAATATTAATTAAAATTTATTTATATTTAACGTATTTATACGAATTAATAAATAATTTATATTAAGGATAAATATATTATTATTATTTTATTTATTTTTAATATTATAATTTTTATTAATAAAATTAAAGAATTTTATAACGTTAATTTAATATAAAGTTAATAATAACTTTTTTATTTTATATTAAAATATACTCACACTTTTTATAATATTATATTAATTAAATGAAATAAATATTTAAAAAAAATTATATTTATTAAATAATAAAATTATATCCCTTAATATAACGTAAACTTTTTATTTTTATAATTTAAATAATTAATTAAAATAATAAAAGTTAAAGAATTAAATTAACTTACGTAATATTTTTTAATTTATTAATTATATGGCTTAAATTTTTAATTTTATAATTATATAACTTATAATTATAAAATATTAAAAAGATATTTTAAATTAAAACTTTTAAATAACTTATTTTAATTTATTTATAAATAACATATTTCTTTAACCTTAAGTTAAAATAAATTTATATAAAATATTATAAAATTATATTAATTAAAATTTAATTTAATTTAATAATAATATTAAATAAAATATATTAATTACTTATAATAACTTTTAAAACTAAAATAAACGTAATTAAACTTAATTAAATTAAATTATATATAAACTTAAATTTAATATAAAAAATGTTAATATAAAATATATTAAATATATTTATATTAATATAAAAATTACGTTAATATTATTAAAACTTAAAACATTAATAAAATATAATAATTAAGTTTAAGTTATATTTATATTATTATTTTTATTAAACTTTTAATTATATATTAAACTAAACTTAAAAATTATTTTTATTATATAATTATTTAATATAAATTAATATTTAATATGATTTAGTTTTATTAAAACTTATATTTTTATATTATACTTAGAAATAAAAGTAAATTCATTAAACGTATTTATTAATTATAATATATTAATATAAGTATAATTATAAATTTTTAAATATTTTTATATATATTTTATTTTATAATAATATTATAAATATTTTAACCGTTTTTAAAACATGTTTTATATTTTAATAAAATAGTTAAATATTAACTTAAAAACGGTTTAATATTAAATTTAAATAAATATCTTCTAGAATTTAATTTATAATATTTTAATTAAGCATTAAACCGTAAAAATAATTATATTTAAAATATAAGTTTTAAACGTTTTAAATAAAAATAAAATCTAAATATTAAATTAATATTAAGTCTTTTAATAATATTAATTTTTTAATTAAATATATTAAAATTAATAATTATCTTTGATTTCACTTATATTACATTTAATAAAATTAATTAATTTATAATTTAAAATTTAAATAATATTATTTAAAAATATATAAATTATATATTATTTATTTAAATAAATAATTATATATATTATATAATAATTAAATAATTATTTAATAATAATTAATAAAAGTTAAATAATAATTAAGTAATAAATATAAGTATTAATTAAATAATAATTAAATAATAATTAAATAATAATTAAATAATAATTAAATAATAATTAAGTAATAATTATAAATATTAATTAAATAATAATTAAGTTATAATTAAATAATAATTAAATAATAATTAAATAATAATTAAGTAATAATTAAATAATAATTAAATAATAATTAAAAGTATTAATTAATTAATAATTAAATTATAATTAAATAATAATTAAATAATAATTAAATAATAATTAAATAATAATTAAATAATAATTAAATAATAATTAAATAATGGTTAAATAATAATTAATAATAATTAAATATTATAATTTAATATTAAAAACTTTCCTTATAAAACCTTTTATTAATAATTAAATATTAATTTTATAAGAGATTATAATAACTTTAAAAAAAATCCATTAATAATTAACCTTTAAAAATAAATAAAAAAAGATTTTATATATGTAAACCTCGTCTTTAATAAAATATAATTTAAAACTCTTTACGTAATAATATTATTATTTTTTAACTTTTAAATTTATTAAAAGTTTTCTTAAATAAGTTTAACATCGTAAGTATATATTAAAAATAAAAATTAAAATAATAAAAGATTATAATAATTTTAAAAATAACTTTTAATTATTAAAAAAAAATAATAAAAGTTTTATTAATATATATTAATATTCTTTGTTAAAAGATAATTAAAATTTTTTACGTAATAATATATTTATTTAATAAGCTTTTAAGTTTACTTTATAATAAAACTTATATTATAATATTTAAAAATATATATATTTATATATAATTTAACTTATGGTTTTAATTTAATAAATAAAATTTAAAAATATATAAATAATTATAATAATAAATTAAAAAGTAATTAAAAAATAATTATATATTTAATTATTATTAAGGAAATAATATTTAATTAATTTTAATTCCTTAAATATCCTCGTTTTTCTTATAATTAATTAAATTTAATTATTTTTATTTATTAAAAATTAATTTATATTTTAATTAATTATTTAAATTAATAATTAATAATATTTTTTAAGCCTTAAATTAAAAAGGAAATTATTTATAATATATTAATTCATTATTTATAACTATAATATTATTAATATAATATAATATTAAAAAAGGATAATTTAATTAAATAAATAAAAAAAAAAAACCCATGTATTACTTATTATTTTATATTTTTTTATAAACTAAAATAATATTTTATTAAAATTATTAATAAGATTATTTATTTTTTAGTTTATATTATTCTTATTAAAATTAATAAAATAAGTTTAATTACTTAAAAATATTAAATAAACTTATTAATATTTAATAAAATCCATTAAAATATAATAATTTTAAGATATATATTTTACTTAATCTTAATAAAACCTTCTTTATTTTAAATATTATAATTATAATACCATTATCTTTATAAAAAGTAAAGCTTTAATTAATAATTTATTTATTAAAATATTAAATGTTAAAATTAATCCTTTATTTTTCTTTAAATATTATTAATATATTTTATAAAATTAAAGAAAATAATATTATTAATACTTTATAAACATTTATATTAAACATAATAATATATATAAAATAATATTTTAAAAAAATACTTAATTTATAACTAATATAATTAAAATACTTTTATTTTAATTACTTAAAGATCTTACTTAAATAATAAATATATTAATCTTTTTTTAATTATATTACTTAATTATAATTCCTTAATACTTTTTTAATAAATAAAATAAAAATATAAAAAAAATATAAACCTTTCTTTAAAAAATCTAAGTTTAAGTCCTTCCTTTTTTAATTAAAAAAAAATTAAAGTTTAATAAAAAAACCATAATAAAACATAAGTATCAAAATATTAATATTTAAATTAATATATAAAAATTAAAAGGAAAAATAAACACGTTTTATAAAAAAATAATTAATGAACTTATTTTATATAAATATAAGATTTAAAAATTATAATTTTATTATATAAAACTTATAATTTTAATAATTAAAATTTATACCTTAAACATAAAGTTAAATTTATAAACATATAATTAAATTACGTTATTTAATATTATTATTAATATTTCTTAACTATTTTTTATCATAAAATTATTTATAACCTTAATCTTAAAAACTTAAAACTTAAATTTACTTAATATTTATATAATTTAATTATCTTTATAAACATATTTAATTTTTATATTATAAATTAAATATAAAATAATATTTAATTATAAGTTATAAATAAATTCATTAATATTAAAATAAATATTACGGATAAATAAAATATACGTAATAATAAAAAACTTAATTACTTAATTATTATAATTAATAAATTAATTTTTTTCATAAATATATTAATTTATAAATATAATTAATATTAAAAATAAAATATTAAAGTTAAACATTAAAAATAATTATAACATTTAATTTCTTTACATTAATATTATAAAAATAAATAATAAAAATATTTTTATTAAATAAATTAAAATATTTATTTAATAAAAAATATAATTAAATTAATATTAAAATAAAAAAATGAGTGGATAATAAATAAATAAAAAATAAATATTAAGAAAAAACTTATATTAATACTTCTTTAATTATACTTACTTACATAAATTAATATATTATTAAGTTAATAAATTAAATAAATACTTAATAAGTATATAAATAATAAAATAAAGTTTTTTCTTTAATAATTTATTATTAATCGTACTATAATCTTTAATAAATTAATAACAATTAATTATATTTAATATTATATATTATAACATTTAATAACACTTATTTTTAAAGTTTAAACTAATAATTTTATATATAAGTTTAACTTTTTTATCTTTAAATTTAAAATTAATTAACCATTTAAAAACCGGTTTATAATTTAATTAAACACATGGGATTTAAAATAAAATAAAATAAAATTAAAAATAATATTTTTTTAATAATTTAATCCAACTTTAATGTTTTTAATAATAATAAAACATTTAATTTTAACTAAAATTAAATATCCTTAAGGCTTAATTTTTTAAAATTAAAAGTTTTAATTTTAAACTTAATATTTTATTTAACTCCGTATAATTTAAACTATATACAATGTTTACAATCTTAATAACCGTGTAAAATTTTATTTAAACATTATATAATTTATTATTCTTAAATTAATTTAAATAATATTAAAAAAATTATTTAAATATTAAAAATAATTTATACCTTTCTTCCTTTACATTTAAAACGTAATATTTAAAGTAATATATAAATATTTAAAGTATTTATAAAAATTATACTTAAATAAAAAACATAACGATAAAAATATAAAAATTATAAAAAGTATAATTTTTATTAGATTTTTACTTTAATAATTTTTACGTTTATAATTAAATTTATTTTTATAAATTTTAAAGCTTTTAATTTTATTATATTAAAGTTAATAAATATTAAAAAAATAAATATTTTTTATAAATATTTTATAAAATCTCATTTCTTATATAAAATTAAACATTTATTTAATTTAAACATATAATTATTAACTTTATTAACCTTTTAATATAAATTAAACATATATATTAAAATATTAAAAATATAAATAAAATAAAAACAAAGTGTTTCTTAAAAATATAATTTTAAAACTTAATAAATTATATTATAAATAAATATAAAAAGTAAACCGTTAAATTATTAACTTAACTTTATAAAATAAAAGTGAAATTAAATTTATTATAAACAAAGTTTTAAATAATATAAAAGTTTATAATTATTAATTAAAAATGAATATATATATAAATAAAAAATATAATTTTATAATTATAAATTATAACTTTATAACTTATATAAAACCAAAGCTTATTATAAATTTAAACTTATAAAATAATTAACCTATTATAATTTAAAATAAAAATTTATTAATATTTTTATTAAAAAATTACCATTAAATTTTTTATAAAAAAATTCGGGTATAATAAATTATTTAATAATAAATAACATTACTAAAATTATTAATTTAAATTACTAAATAACTTAATAATAAAAATAATAATTATAAATAATTAAAAAAAATAATAAAAATAAAAAAGAAAAATAACGAATAATAACTATATATCCCTTATAAATAAAATCTTTAAAACATATAAAATAACTTAATAAAAATATATTACCTTAATTACATTATAAATTTTAATGATTTTTAACTTAAATATTAAAGTTATTAAAAAATAACTTTATTTTTAACTTAACTTTTAAGTAATAAGCTTTAAATAATTAAAAGTATTATTTTTATTAATTTATAAAAAGTTTAAACTTTTTTTTTATTTTATTAATTATTAACTTTATTTTATAATTCCTATAAATATTAATTTAAAAAGAGATTATATTTAATAATTATAATTATTATTATTACATGGGATACATATATTATTACGTTTAAAAAAAAATATATATTAAAAATAAAAACTTATAAATATATAACCAAGTTTTTATATTAATTTTATTAAATGAATATTTAATATTAATAATAAAAAAAGATATTATATAAGAAAACTATTCCGAATTTTTTTATAAATACCTTTTTAAAAAATTATTTATTATAAATAAACCATATTATTTTTTAAACTTTTAAATCCGTGATTAAATTATTAAATATACAATGATAAATTAACTTTTATAACTTTATATATACCACTTTAATAAAATAAAAGTTTTAAAAAAATCCATTATTATTATTACTAAAGGAATTTTATAATTTAAGGGATTTAATAACCCTTAAATTATTTTTATAAAAATTAATAAAAATTAATAATATTATAAAAAATAATTTATTTTTAAGTTTTTTTACGTGGTAAAATATAACTTTTATAATTTATAAATTTAAAATAAAATATTAATTAAATAATATTATAAAAAATATATAATAAATGTTAATAAATAAATATTAATAATTAAAAATGGGATAAAAAAATATTAAATAATTTATAATATTAAATCATAGGTTTATAAAAGGGATAATATTAAGTTAAGTAAACATTTAACATAAATAATATTAAATCCATAATATAAATTAAAATTAATATCATCCGTAATATAATTACCTTACCATGTTTATTCGAAAATGGTATAAAACGCTTACTTTTTTAACTATATAAATTATAATATTAACCTTAATATTTATTTTTATTTAAAACTTTATTTATACGTATTATTATATTTTCCATTATAAATTTAATTAATTATTTCTTACTTAATATAACTTTAAATCTTTTATAATTAAATTTAATTAAAAGTTTTTTATTATATAATATTCTTATTAAAATTATAATCTTTAAAACTTAAATTTAAAAAAGTTATTTAAAAATAAAACTTATTATTTACTTTAGTTAATTTTTTTAATTTTAACTTACGTTATAACCGGGTTTTAATAATATTTTAATTTTAACCTTAAATAACTTATTTAAACTTAACTTTTAAAAAATATAATTTAATTCATAAATATTATAAAAGTATAAATTATTAATAATTATAATTATAAAAGATTTAAAATTATATTAAATAAAAAACAATTAATTAAAATTAAAATAAAAAATAAAAAACATTTAAATTTTAAATATAATTAATTATATAATAAGTTAATTCGGAGTAAAAATATACGTTTTATACCGCTTTTAAAAAGTGGGATATTACGGATAAATTTAATCTTAACTTATATTATAAATTTAAAAATAAATAATATTATTTTAATATTTAATAATAACAAAGGTTAATAATTTTTAATTAATTAAAACTTTTAATAATAAATTAACGTTTACTTAATTTATACTTAACTTTATATATAAATTTATATATACGTTTATATATTTTTTACATTTTTAAAGCTTTAATTTTTATACTTAAATAACTTTATAAAAGAAACTTCTTTTATTAAAAAAATTAAAAATAATATAAATATTTAAATTAAAATTTTATTAAATAAAATTATATTAAAATAAAATAAATATTAATTAAATTATTAAAAAAAAAAGTTAATTATTATTAATAATTATTAAAAAATAAAAACTTAAATTAAATCTAATAATAATATAAGTCGATAAAACATTTAATAAATATTATCATAATAATAATAATAATAAAGATTTTAATAATTTTCTTATAATTAAATAACTTTTTAATTATTATAAAAAAAATCGAAAAAAAAGTTTTTTTAATAATAAATAAACTTAAAAAATAATTTAATTATAATTAAATAAACATTTAAATATTAAAAAATATTTTATTTATATTTATTTTATATTTAAATTATATAATAATTTTATAATTTATTTAACATTAATTATTTATAATATACTTCTTTAAGGGTTTTTAAGGTTATAAAATATACATTCATTCCATATTAAAATAAATAATTAACAAATGAAATCATTAATAAAATATACTTTTTTACCTTAAAATTTAAATATTAAACCTTTGTAAAATATTCTATTTTATATTTCTTAACTTTAAAATATTTTAATTTATATTTATATTTATTCTATCTATATTTTTTAACTTATTCATTCCGCGTTTATTATCTTTTTAAACTTATATTCTTTTTATAAATTATTAAAAATAAATAATTAAAACATTTAACTTTATATATATTTTTTATTAATAAATTTATTTAAATTTTAAATAAAATTAAAAAGGATAATAAATATTAATATAATAATATTAATAAAGAAATTTATCATTATATTTAATTAAGTTTATAAGTGAAATATAATTTATAAATTTATAAAGAATTAAATATTTATTATTATTATTAATAAAAATAATATCATTATTAATTAAATTTAAAATAAATATAAATAAATTTAATCTTAAATTTCTTTTAATATTAAAAAAAATAATATTATAATCTTTATAAAATTTTAAATGATTATAATTTAAAATAACATTATTTTAAATTTTATTTTTATTATAAACTAATATAATATAATATTACTTTTAAAAATAAAAAAATTTAAATAAATTAAATATTTTATTATTATTATTAAGGTTAATATAATCAAATATAAAGTTAAGGTTTTTTAAATTAACAAAAAAATTATTATTAATAATTAATTTACTACATTAAATAAAATAACATTAAAATTAATAAAAAAATAAGTTTAAAATCCATTTATTAATCCTTTCATTTTTAATAATTAATTTATTATTTTAAATAAAATATTACTAAAGTTTATTTAAAATAAGATTTAGAAATGAATCCTTATTTAAATTATTAATATTTGTTTATAATTATTTTAAATTAAATATGGTAGTTTTATTTTTAAGAAAATATTTAAATTTAAATTTATAAAATTTAAATAATTTTAAAGATTAAATAATTTATTCTTAATTTATATTTTTATTTTTCTTAAGAATTTTTATTATATATAATTCTTATTTATTTTTAAATAACAAAATAATTATATTAGTAAAAATAAATTAAATAAAATAAGTAAAAAGGAATTTAAGAGGTGTTTTTTTTAATTATAAATATTTTTAATTGTAATATTCTTAAAAAATAAAAAGATTAATAATAAATGATTTAATTAAAAGATATAATATATGTATAACTAACTTATATAAATTATTAATAAATTTAAAAATAAATGTTAAATGGTTATAATTAAAAAGATAATAAAAATTAACGGAAAGTTATATAAAATTATAATAATTATTAATATTATAAATTAATAATAATAATATTAAATATATATGTATGTGATTTATTATAAATTATTTTTTTATGTATTTTAAAATAATATAAGTATTTTTTAAATTATAAAATTTATTTATAAAACGATAAAACTTATTATGAAAGATAAAAGTAATTAAATTAATTTTAAAATGTAAAGATAAAGTAATTAATATTAAAATTAAAAGTGATATAATTATAATGGAATTAATAAAAGTAATTAAAATAATTAAAAAAAATAATGAATTTAAAAAATAATTATTAAATTTAATGGAAATTAATTTTTAAAGTTAAGGTATTTCTTTTAAAAAAGCTTAATGATTGAAATTTAAAATAACCGGATAAAAAGTTATTGAATTTATTAATAATTAATAATATAAAAACATAATATATAATATAATGGAAACTTATTATTAATATTTAAAATATCATAAAATGATCCATCTTTATTATTATTATTATTTATTAAATAATTTTATAAAATATAAAAATAATATTTATACTTTTTTAAAATATTATTATTTAATATCTTAATATAATTATTAACTTTATAATTAATAAAAAAAAAAAGTCTTTTTAAATATTAAATAATTAAATGTTTATTAATAACTTTTTAAACACTTTTACTTTTATTTTTTTCTTAAATATTACCAGTAATAATATAATATATATAATATATAATAATATAATAAATACCTTTGTTATTAAAAGCGTAAAAGTTTATAAATAAGTTTTGATCCGTATATTTAAAATAATAAATTTTAATTTACTTTAATAATTTAATTATATTTAACTTATTAAAAAATAATAAAATAAATTAACGAAAATAAATTATTAAAAAATCTAAGTTTATAATAAAATAAAATATTAAATTAATATATTATAAATAAAATTTAACTTTAATAAGTTTATAAATAATAATTAAAAATAATACTTAATGAATAATAATATATATAATATAAATAAATAAAATAATTATAAAAAATGTTAATTTAATTAAAAATGGAAATTTTAAAATTTTAAAAACGGATTAAATTTTCATTAAAATTATAAATAAATTATATAATTAAATTATATAATTAAAAATAATTTTATAAAATCTTTTTATTTTTTTTATTAGTTTTTATTTGGAAATTATTTTCAATATATTTTATTAAGTAAAGTAAAAATTCCGCAACCTCCGAGTTTAAATTAAAAATTAAGTAAAAATTTTATAAAGTTAATATAATGGAAAAAATATTAATAATATTAATAAAAAATATTAATAATAAAAAATAAAATATAAAAAAATTAAATAATTTAAATATATAATATATAAAGATTTTCTTTTTTAACTAATAAAACATAATTTACTTTTACTCCTTAATATGATTCAAAGTGGTTTATTTATAAGATCTTTGCTTTAAATAAAAGATTAAATAAAAGCTTAATATATTATATAAATTTAAAATTAAAAGTTTCTTTTTTTTTTTATTTATATATATATTTACTTATTTACTTACTTATTTATATTATTATATTACTTATATTATGGTAGTATTTTTTAAAATTTAAAAAAGTAACTTAATAACATAATAATCATTTATTAAAAATATTAAATATATATTTAATAATAATTTTAATTATATTAAAAAATTTATTTTATATATTTTTAAATAAAACTTATTTATAAAGTTTAATTTAAATTAAAGTTTATATTATAAAAATAACTTAAGTAATTAAAAAATAAAGAAAAAAAACCTTACGTTAAAATAAAAAATTAAAATCCTCTTTAATTTTAATAACCTTTTATATAATAATTATATATTTAAAATTTATTATTATTAAATTTTACGAGTTTTAATAATTTAAAATCATTTAAATTATTTATTTAAATTATACGGTTATAAATAAAATAAAAAATTAATTAAATTAATAAAAAATAATTATTATGTTTTAAAATATTATATTAAAATATATTAAAATATATTTAACTTAATCTTTAAAATTAACCTTAACATAAATTAAGCCGAATATATTTAACTTTAAAATAATAAATTTTAATAATTATATAAAATAAAATTATTAATAAATAAATATTTTAATCTTTTCTTTTTCTTAACTTATTATAATTAATAAAACTTTATTTTTTATTTATAATAAAAATATTTTAATCTTTATAACATGGTTTATTATATTATTTATATAAAGAATAAAAATTATTTTATTATAAAAAAATATTATATAAATAAAAATTATAAAAAAAGAGATTTATTAAATGTATAAGTAATATATTTTATTTTAAATAAACTTTAAATAATTTAAAATGGCTTAAAATTATATTAAAACTTGAAACTAATAAAAAAAGCTTAGGACAGCTTTAAAAACATGCTTTTACACGTTTATAATATAAATATTTAATCCTTAATAAAGTTATATTACCACATATTTACGTTAATTATAATTACTTATATAACATTAACCTCCCGCTTATTTATATACTTTAATTTTTTACTTTAATTAATAAATAATCTTTTATATATATATCGTAAAAATATTATAAATTAAAATATAATTAAATATAATATAAAAATTTAATTAAATAATTTTAATAAAAATTTTTTAAATATTTTTATATATTAATTAAACTCTTTTAATATAATAATAAAAAAAGAATAAAGTATGGATAATTATTATAAAAAAGCTTATAATATACTTTTAAAAATCTTTTAACTTTAAAAACGTTTAAAGATTAAAAAAAATTATTATCCGGATTATATAATTAAGTTTATTAATATTTAAAACTTTAATTTATATATATTAAATATTATTAAACTTAATTAATTTAAAGTTATGAATGTATTTATAATAAAAAATAATTAAGAAATTATTATTTTTAAAATATTATTATTAATTAATAATAATTAAATTTATAATAAAATAAATACGTTTTTTATAAAAATGTTTATTTTAAACTTTATTTTAAAGTTAATAAATTAAGAAATATATAATAAAGTAAGAAACATGGTAATAAAAGTTAATAATATTATATAAAATATTTAATATTTAAATATTAAAAATTAATAATAAATTTAAAAATTATAAACTTTTTATTTATTAAATAATTTTTTAAGTAATGTTAAATTTATAATATAAGTTAAGATAAAGTTTATCCGTAATATCCTTACTTTTTTACTAGAATATTAAAAATATTTTTTTACTTATTTAAAATATATATAATTTTATATATTTATAATATTTTTTCCGTTAAAATATTAAATATTAAGTATTATATATTAAAGTTTAAAATTTATTTATATATAATTTATTTATGTAATTTAATGTTATTTTAAGTTAAAACTTTTAAATATTAATATATTACTTTTTTAATTTAACATTATAAATTATTTAATATTTTTATATTTTATTTTTTATTATTAATATTTTTTTATTAATATTTATTACATTTTTTTATTATAACATTTAAATAATATTTTATTTTAAACTTATAAACCGCAAAAACTTTATTTCATTATATAAAAACTTTTAAAAAAAACGCTTAAATAAAAACTAATAAAAAAAATAATAATTTAAAAAATTATAATTTTTATTATAAATTTTCCTTAGTGTTATTAACTTCCTTAAGTTTTTATAATTTATTTTATTTAATATTATCAACCTTTTTTAATTTTTTTAAAACAAACTTTAAATATCTTTAATTATAAAATTCCTTTAATAATAATTAAATTTTTCTTAATTATTCTTATATTAATAAAATATAACATAAATTAAAGTTGTTTTTACCTTTTCTTTTATATTTTTATAATTTTATTAAAATAATTTAAATAATGATAAATATTATAAAACTTATATATAACTTTTAATTTTTTAATTTATTAACATTGGAATAAATTTAAATAATTTATAAAAATAATACTTATTTTTATTATTAATATTAAGTTTTTATTTAATAAAATTAATATTATTTAATAATAAATATATTTATTTGGTTTTAAACGTTAATATTAAAAATATATTACTTTATAAATGAAATGTTATATAAAATTTATAAGTTAATAATAAATATGGTTTTCGAATATAATTTACTTTTAAATAAATATATTTAAAAATTATAAAATAAAAACGTTAATTAATAAAATAAGAAAAAAAAAGTTTAAACTTTTTATAAATAAAAAAAAATTTTATATACGCTTATTTAAAAGTTACTACTTAAAAAATAAATTAAAAATAAAACCGCTTTTTAATAATTTAAATATTTAAACTAAAAATTATTTAAGTTTATATTATATAATTAAAGTAACATATTTTTATTAAATTTATTTCATATATTTTAAAATTTTTATTTATAAAAAATATATAATTATTATTCGTTATTATTTTCCGTTTTTATTATTTTTATTAATCGTTTATAAAAGTTATTTTTATTTTTAAGTTATTTAATAATTAAAATTAATAAATTTAATAATATTATTTATTATTAAAAAATTTTCTCATTTTTTATATACTTTTTTTAACGTACGAGTTTCCCTTTATTATAAAATTATAATAAAAATTACTTTTTAAAATAAGAAAATAATAAGTAAATAATTACTTATTAATTAATTATTCATTAAAATAATTATTTACATATTAAAAATATAATATTATTAAATAAATAATTTTCCCGGATATAATAAATTATACTTATTACTTTTAAAATAACTTATATTATTATATTTATTTTTAATATTAAATTACTTTAATAAAGTAATATTAATATATATGTTTATTTATTAAACTTTTATATATTTAAATAAATACTTATTTAAATATATAAATAAAAATATAATAAATATTAAACATATAAAATAATAATGTTACATTGTCGTTACATTATTAATATATTATTATTATATTATTATATTATTAATAATGCTTTTTTATTTAATTAATTATATTAAAATAACTTTTATTAATATGTTTTTATTAAATAAAATAAATAAAAAAAATCCTTTATTATAAAATAAATTTAAGTTAATTAATATATATTAATTTATTTATTTAAGTAAGTACTTATTTAAGAAAAATATTAATTATTTATTATTAAAGCTTTATAAAATAATAAAAAGATATATATTATAAAATATATTTTACTAAAGATATTTTCCGTTTTAATAAAATATTACCTTTATTAAAATAATAACTTATAAATGATATAATAATTTTTATAAACTTATAAGGAAAATAATTAATAATTAACTAGTTTTACTATTAAAACGGAACATACTTTTCGTGTTAAAAATATATTTTAATATTAATACCTTTTACTTAAAATAATAAAATTTAAAAATAATTATTAAAAAGTATTAAATATATAACGTTTAATATATAATTAATTAAAAATAAGTTAATTAATTTCTTTTATTAATATTAAAGAAATTTTATTAATAAAAATTACTTTAAATATTATTAAAATAAAATATTATTATTATAATAATACTTTCATATTAAATTAATTAAATTATATAAGAAAATAATTTTAAAATAAATTTATTAACTTATATTAATGTTATAATTATAATAAAAATATTATTATTTAAGAATATTAAAGTTAAATTAAAATGTATAAAAATAATATACCTTATAATAATAATGTATTAATTAAATGAATAATTAAATTAATAATATTATTTTCTTAATTTAATTTTTCTTAATTAATTAAATATATTATTATTAAATATTAACTTTTTTTAAATATACCGTTAATAACCTTTAAAGGAATCTTTCTTTATATTATTTTTATCTTTAATAACTTAAGTAAGTAAATATATGGATGTATATGTTAGGATGGATATTAAGTAAATAAATATATAAATTATTTAAAATAAAAAAAAAAGTTATTATTAAATTAAATATCTTAAAATAATATTATAAATAAATTAAATTAATAAGAATATTTTAAAATGCTTAAATATAAAAATAAATTATATAAATATATAATACTTCTTAAATATAAAAATAAATAAAAATTTAAAAAAATAATAATAAATAATAATATTTATATTATTTAAATAATAAGAAAATAATAATTTAAATTTATATATTTTCTTTCTTTTATTTTTCCTTATTTATTTTATTTTAATTAATAAGATTTTACATTATTTATATTATATATTTATTACTTAATATTTATTTAAGAACTTATTAAAGTATTTAAATATTATTTAAATAATTTTTAAGTTATTTATCCTTTCATATATTTCCTTTATTATCATAAGTATTAATTTAATAATAAAAATTTATACATTTCGAATAAAAAATTAATAATAAATCTTTATATTTTATTTTATTATAAAAATATTATTATTTAATAATTATATAAAATAATATTTATTATCATTTAATTACATTTTATATTAATTTAACGCGGGA